>DWJZ01000156.1:0-40903 GCA_018249125.1 Asbolis capucinus
GTAATGTTTCTCATCGACATAATTAATATTGTCTGAGATATATCTGCTGAATGTAAGCTCTGTCGTCTAGTATTATCAGTTTTGACCGAGTGAACTAATTTAAAGTATTTTTAGGTCTCCGGTACATTTTTGAAGTCAACTTTTGCGCGTAATAGAAAAAATATGAGAGTAAATTTTTACGATACGTCACAAAAAACTGACACCCTGAAGTTAGGTACTCATCATTTTAATTTTTTTCTATTTTATCTTTATTTCTACAAACGATGGATAAGGCGAAAGATAACATTTTTAGAAAGATTTTAATCTTGTTAGGTACATTAAATAGGATACATTTGTTTTTTCACATGATTAGTATTAAGCAAATTTTTCGTGAATACATTCATTTGAATGAGACGCTCAACGTCTTCTTTTACAAGAATAAATACCTATAATTTAATGTTCACATTGTTGTACAAATTGCGTAGTATCATAATGTATCCCTGTTTTCCGGGTATTCCAGTAAGATGCCATTACTGAGAATTGTAAAAGAAGAATCATATAATACGTATTTATGGACTTAATAATAAATATTTGTTGTAGCGTTGAATTTGAGTTCAATATTTTACTGCCAACTCGGGCCAATTAAACGCGAATTGACCTGGTCAATACAGTAGAGTAACTTAGTAAAGTATATCAATTTGCAGTCGGCCAGTGTCGTAGACTATGGCCTGTACTCCTCACCTTAGAGGGGACCCGAGCCAAGCAGTGAGACAGTTAGGTTAGGGGGTGTAGGGTATAGAGCTAAGACATGGTGAAGAAAACGCGTATTTCTTTAACCGTCCTGCGTACAATATCACAAATACATATAAATAAGTAAATAGAAATAACTGGACAACTCACACACGGCCACCTGACCCCAAACTAAGCGTTAGCTTGTACTATGGTGATCAGACAACAGATAAACATACATATATACTTTAAAATACATACTTAAATAGACATTTCTATTACACTACCAGTCACAAAGAACAAACATTCCTGCTCATCACAGAAAAGTTTGACCTGGGTGGGAATCAAACCCACAACCTCCGGTGTAGTAGTAGTTCACTAACCACTAGACAAACCGGCCTGTCAATATTAAGTAATGTAAAATCAAACTGTATTACAATTTGTTCTGTCGTCATGATATTCCAGTGTGGGCACTATTATCCAATTTGTGTGCTCAGCGGCCGTGAACTTTGAAACAATCGTGTGTCATACAAGCGGTAGCTTCCAAAGTATGGTTCCGAATGTATGTAACCCATTAAATACAATTAAAGTTATTTATTTCATCCCAGGAACATCGAAATCACTAAATTTAGGGGTATTATATAGTGTGTATTATATACCTTTTATTTATTTTACCATTATATATTTCACGAAACGCTCATACCAGGATTTCTGCTAAAAAATCCTAGCCTCCAAATAAATTTAACATTTGAGTTAATTGATCTCAGCCATTCCATCAGTGTAATGTGTAATCTATTCAAAAAAATTTAGGTAACGTAGTATTTACAAATTTTGGTTGAGAATACTAATAGCTTGAGAAATTTTTAGTGTTTCCGTCTTTCGAAGGCAGTTGGCCCAGCTCCAGGTCCTTGGGAGGCATGAGAACATAACTTCTTGGGCTTACCACATCCTCCACCAATACGCATTGAAACAGCGTGGTGGACGATCCACTAGATATCCTTCAGGACACTCGTGCTCAATAATGGGCCATCAATGACATGAAGCTGACATATGATCGACTCAAGTCGCTTTTTCAGTAACGGACACACACAACATTCCTCTTTATAATATTAGTGTGTTTATAAGTTATTGGTTAATTAAAATATCTCACGTTGGTAACACTGAAAGCAACTTATTCCTGTGTTTCTAGAACTCCCGATGCGCGTAACGAATGTCGAAGCCGACTGCATACTACCTGGAAATGTTTACATGGAAGCTTAGAGCTTTTCATTTGCCTTTCATTAAAGAATGAATAGAACCTGCTGTTGGGTAGGCTTTATATAAATCCTTACTAATATTATAAATGCGAAAGTAACTATGTCTGTCAGTCTGTTGCATTTCACGCCTAAATCACAGAACCGATTTTGATGAAATCGGGTACAGAGGTAGAATTGAGAAATAACATAGGCTACTTTTCAGGCTTGAAGGGTTTGAAATAGGGGATGAAAGTGAATGAAAGCAGCCCGCCGGAGGGGTGTTGGTAGTTAAGGCTACGCTGTTTCCCAAAACTTCCCCACTCAGGCGTTTGGGAGAACCCAGGGGGTTTTAGTGGGTAGACGGGTCTCTTCCCCCGGAGTCTCACATAACCCATCCTTGTTCCCGAGAGTGGGTATGCATAAAGCATTTCTCCCGGAAAGAAAAAAAAAAAGGTCAGTACAAGAACGCTCACGTTAATTGTATTGTATTATAGATATTCAGTTTCACAATATTGCTTAAAATATTATCTTTTCATGATGACGAATCCTGATTTAACTCCTGATTACTTGAACTTAAATAGGTACATAATAAATTCATAATACTAAGGTATTCTATGATAATATATTTGTATACCTATTAGGAGATGCGGAGAAGCACAACCTGCTGGACTTGTGAAGATCTTGACGATACTTATGTACTTGCAAATTGTGGTATGGGCTTCCTTGCAAGGTGTTCACGTCACGGTTTTGGGTTTTACAGAAAAGGTGTAAAAAAAGCTCTCATTCAGGGCCCGCGTTACACTGCCGATTCCTCGGTCCCGACCACTCACTATCAAGTGGCCCAATTACCGTCAGCCCTTCAGGCTATAAAACAAATATTAAAACACTGGGAAGTCTCCCACGTAGTCCGTCGTAGTCACGATGTGTAGGTTGACAATGTTAGGTACCTACTAATAGAAACAATACTTTAGTTGGTTTCAGTAAAATTCAGTGATTGACTCACGCGATATATGTATGTATTGTCCGAATATATAGTCGGACTAGTCGGGCGAATCCGACTATATATCGCGTGAGTCAGCCGTTTGTAATAATTATGTAAGTATTCAGATACTCACAAATCTTCAACTTACTACCTATCAGGTAAAAGCTATGTCATCAAAAACATAACTTGTAAAAAACCCAAGTCCCGCAACTCAGGTCCCCTACGGTAAAATTTATTAAGGTTATTTCACTCAAATCAAGGTTGTTCAACTTTGAAATCATAAGGACAACGGTGAAGGGCAATTCATTTCCATATCGGTAGAGAATGGAAGGAGTAGAGAAATGGAATAGAGATGAGAAGAATTTTAAGCAAATTACAGACATATACAATTACAAAAACACATGAGCGTTTGACACGAAATAAACAAAATCTGTTTGTGACTTCGTTTCGTTTCGCGGTGCAACTATCTTTTATATTGTGCAACAATCTTAAAAACGTATCGCTTTTACGTGAGCTCCCTATTGAAATGTTTAAGCCACAAGAGAAAGCGCAGCTGTTAGGTAAAGCTTACTACAGGATAGAACATGTAAGTGATAAACACGCCTGGAAATAAATACTTCTGCCGTACCAGCTCCGCGTAGTCCATAACATATAATTTGTAGTTTTAATACAAATTGTATTGTTTTAAAATAAATGCTAAGGAGTTCCTTTTGCTGTTTCTTCTCGATAAAGCGGCTTACCGAAACGGTGGTAGATGAAAAAAATTACATTCATAAGTGTATTACCAATACACACGTGAATAAATGACTTTTGAGTATCATCATGAATATGACAATATGGTTATAAAAAATAGTTAAGATAAAACTATCCAGCGACGCAAACACAATCTTCATTAATGATACATTTAAAAAACACATATTTGAGTTATATGCGGGTCTCAATGATTTCTAAACTTTTCAGGCATATTATATTGATAGTTGTTATTGCATAATTTAAAAGTGCAATATATAAAACATTACACCTTTAAAAAGTACTACTAATATATAATAATTTAATGTTAAGCAATAAACAAAACAGAGTTCGTTGATGTATTTATTTTATTTATCAATATTCATCTTAATTACATTGTGAAAATCTCCACTAAAGAAACATAAAAGCAAAATGACAAACTGACATTAATTTAAAATACACTAAACTTCGTAAAAGTAAGGCAAATGAGGTTTGGGCGCATAATGCCCTATTCAAACTTCACAATGTTATTATTGATGCTCGATGGACTCGCAATTCACGGCGAGTTAGAAATATCCATGTTGTCTGGTGAATTCTTTTCGTCAGCCAAATTCCCTTCAAGTGTGGAATTGAATTTTTCCTCAACTAATGTGGAAAGACTAGGGCTCTTGTCACGAGACTTTCTATCGTGAGGGGTCTTTGAATCCCTGTGAGAGCGGCTCTTGGATCGAGTCCTGCGTGAGCGAGATCTCTTACGTTCTCGTGAGCGCGACCGTTTTCTGTCCCTGGATCTAGAACGCCGCCGGTCCTTCGATTTGGATCGCTTCCTATCCCTAGAGCGAGATCGTTTCCTATCACGAGATCGCGATCGTTTCCTCTCCCTGGATCGAGAGCGCTTCCGGTCTCTGGAGCGAGATCTCCTGCGTGACCTAGAGCGCTTTCTGCGAGACCGCGACCTGGATCTTCTCTTCGAGCGTGAACGTTTGCGGTCCCTGTCTCTAGAACGCGAGCGATCTCTTTTTTTCGACGGTGATCTATCCTTTTCCTTTTTCTTTTCCTTCTCCTTCACTTCCTCCTTTTCAGGTTCCTTCTCTACTTCTTTATCCTTGTCGTCGACAGGTGTCGAGGCCTGAGATTTGGCATCGGACCCAGTTCCGTTAGTTTCCACTGGATCCGGCTTCGTTTCTTCCTTTTCTTCTTTTTCCACGACCTTAGCAGGCGATTTAGATTTATCTCTTTTTTCTTTATCTTTATCACTGGATTCTTTCTTGTCTTTTCGGTCGCGGGAGCGGTCTCGCTTCGACCGCGAACTGCGGTGGCGTGATCTTGATCGGGATCGACGCGAACTGCGATGGCGTGAACGAGACCTGTGAAATAATTATTACATAAAAATCAGTGGCCCATTACAATACAAAACTAACAGACATGTTCCCTACAACTTTCCTTAACTGTCCTAAGTACATCATAGTCATAAACAAGTTATTTAATGAAACCGTAATCACTAACACATCCAAACAATCTTATAAACCTGCTATGTATATCCCATTATTTTATGTTGCTATAAATAAGTAACAATTTGTAAATCTTTTAATTTCATATTTAGTACTTCGGAAGCCAATTTTATGAGATCATACCTGGAACGGTGCCGGTGACGCGAGCGGGAGCGGCGTGAGCGATGTCGGGAGCGTGAGCGGGAGCGCTTGCTGTGGTGCCGAGAACGTGAGCGGCGCGACCTGGACCGCGAGCGACGCCGTGAGCGGGACCGGGACCGTGTCCTGGAACACAACTTGATTAGTAGACACCACTTTATACTTACACTTTACACCTATAGTTCGGCCATAATGCAAGAAAATTGGTTCATAATCATTGTTGCGCAGTAACTAACATGTGTTAGATATTTTTTTGTCGTCAGAATTTTGAGAACTTTACGGAGAATTCTCAGGATTATCGTGAGGAAACCAAATGCAGATTTTCGTGACCAAATCTAGTGCAGGTTTTCGTGAGGAAACCTAGTGCAGGTCTTCACCGAAGCAAGTGGTAATTAACTTGTAATACGCACATAACCTTGAAAATTAGAGGTCCTAGCAGGATTTGAACCTGGGACCTCGTGTTCGAGTGGCAAACCTTCGAGTACCAACAACCTTCTCATTCAGAGACCCGTGCTCAATAGTGGGCCGTAATGGGTTCAGATGATGAATCACTATAACAATGACACTTCAAATGAACAATGAAAAGGAAGACGTGTTATAAGTTGAATGTGTCTGCCTGTAAACAATGATGATGATCTTCTATACAAACTTTTAACCCTACAGGCCCTTTACTTAGATGTCTTAATAGAAGGTTTCGCAGTCCTATCTTTAAAAATGACGAATTACCAGCTTTGTTTATATGGTATTGTTATTTTGTTTATATGGAAAGCTTAGTGTCAATTCTATATGGTACAATAAATATTTAATGATTTATGAATTATATAATGATTAAATGTTTGTATGCATATTGATTTCTCTGTAACATCGAATAATTCTCATACTCTTTCTATCGACCATAAAACAACAAATTCTCATATATTTATTTCCAAACAGAATATTAATAAAATTTTCTTAAATAGAAACTAAAATCCCTATCAATGTCTGCCATAATTGAATATCATTATACCCTAATGAGTCATTTAGCCTTATATAGCATAGGGTTACATGACAGGGCCATCTAAAAATAAAATGTCTCAAGTTTATACCTTCTTTTGTCCTTGGAAAGCAAGCCAATAACTGGGTCAATAGCAGCAGAAATAAGATTCTGGGCTTCCTTCACTCTACACATAGCTTCTTCTATCTCTCGCTGGGCTGCCTCATTGCTCTTGGTTTGTGGCTTTGAGATAGCTTGTGTAGCATGATGTACCTGCAAAAGTTAGCTAGCAGTCAGTTTATTTATTTATATTTATACCTATTTATTAGGACAATATTAATTTGTTATGTTAGATTCTATTCCACTTACTATATTTTAAATAAAGAGAGTTTTGATTTTATCATATACATTTTTAATGCCCTAACCAAGCAAACAGCGCAAAAGATGGTAAGTAATCACCATTGCCTGTGGACATCAGCAACACCAATAGTGTTTGCAACAAAGCAAATCATAAGATGTAAAACTGCCAATCTGTATGAATATTGGTTATGGATGAAAAAAAATAGTATTAGACATTTATATTATATGATAATAACACAGACAGTGGTATTCAAATTACCTTTATCATGTGCCCTTCTATTGAACTTAAATTCAACTGCAGAGCTTTCACAACACTTTCTTGTTCAGTCATCTCAATCAAGGCATACTTCAGTTTGTCAATGTCACGTTCACAAAACCGGAGATAATTTACCTCGCCAGCTTGGCAGAAATGATCAATCAGTTGCTGCTGGGTAAGGGGTCCCACATCGATCACGACAAGGGTACGTCTTATTTCTTCTATTTTCCTTGAATCGTAGGCGGCCGGCAATGGCGGATACGGCGGGAGCCCTGCTGCTGCTATTTTCGGGTCATACGTATGTATTACTTGATTAGGCGGCACACCTTCTAACGAGTTGACGACGTGCGCGGGAAGACGCGGCTCCACCGAGCTTAGGCCCGGTACAAGCGTTCCATTGCTTGACATCTCCAACGCCTTGTGCTCATCAGGAATCTCGCCCGATTGCATGGGAATCACAATTAACGCCCGGTCGATAAACACTGTATTTGTCATGTGTTGAGCTACATTTACCGTCGCCGAGTCGTAATATTTAACATAACATATTCGCGACTGCACCGGGCACGATACGTCGCGGATTGTTGGATATAACCTTATGTCGTCAATTTTACCTAAGTAGCCAAATAGCGTTTGCATTTGGTCCTTGGTCGCTTGAGGAGCAATGTTAGTGACCTGTATCACTCTGGTGCTGCCAGAAACCATTTTCGATGACTTACACATGAATGCGGCTTTGAGCAATCTAATCTTACATGTAACTTATTTTTTGAGTTCTAGTCAGACTTTCACGTTCACTTTCTACATCTTATAGAATTTTTTTGTATCACTGTTGGTCTAAGATCTGGATTTTAAGAACTTTCTTGAAAAAACACGCAACACATTTACTCACACTTGGCGTGCCGCAATAATTTGACACAATAGACAATATGTCGGACAATGTCCGATAGACACTGACTGACTGTCAATTTGGGGAAGTTTGATTGCTTTGGATACCATTAGTTTAGCTAAGTGAGATGAAAACGTTTGTATTTTTTATTTAATTTATAGCTTGCAGTCGCTATTTTTATAAGACATAAAACATAAACTAGATTAACATCGACGAACTGGTGTAGTAGTACCAAACTAAGCGGTCCGAGTGCTGTTTAATATTTACTCGAAAAACACACCACTTGGGTACTTTACCCTAAAAACATTTACTTAGCGTTCAACTAGGTAAAATCGTTTGATGAACTTTTTGAAATAATAAGTTCTTATTTATGAAACTATAGGCTGGGGCAATGACGTCCAAGGCTATAAATAAATTTGTAAAAAAAAGACTTTAATCGTTTACTTTTTGGCGGGTATTGTTGTTTTAGAAAGCTAGGTACTGCTTATTACTATAATTTACTGGAAAGTTGTTCAGTTAGGTGCTTAACATATTGCCTAACTGAAAGTATAAAGAGGTTTAAAACTTTAAGAATACGTGTTTAAATAAGTATTAAGATACAATAGCATGTACCAAGATCGAACCGAAAATTTTAAAATGGAATTAAAATCAGGTGTGTCTTGCTAATCTAAATTTATGTAAGATAATAAAGACTAACTTTGAGGGGTAAACTTAAAATGTATATAACAACTTTATAATTATGAAACCGTAACGAAACATTGCACCCTTTGAAACACGAAATAGGCCGTTCTAATCTTTTATTCTTTGAAACGTTACGATTATCGTCGTTGCAGTGTTCCTTCGTGACCGAACAAGGTCATAAACACGTTAAGTTTAATAGGCTCAACTACTAATAAATATGGTTTTCAGCAACAAAATTAAAGCTAGGTAAACTAAGAGAAGAATTAGCGTCTCGACACACAGAACATATTTTATCTGAAGAACTACGATCGAACCAAGTGGAAATAGAAATTATGTCTCAACAGTTGGAAGTAAGGCTTGGAGCAAATAGTTTCTAGAATATTATATGAAGATATAATTTCATTCCATGTACTAAGTTGTTGCCTTGATAACGAAATCCAGAATTATTAAAAACTCGGGACAGAATCCCGCACGCACACGTGCTCAATCTATTTTTCATTTTAAGCCATTTCACCGATAATGTACTTAATATTTCAGTTGATACTTGTGATAAAAGATCACACATAAGGGGATGTTTAATAAAATCATGGTTTCACCATTCGCATTCCGTGGTTTTTGAATAGATTCTTGAAAGTCGCATTTTTGGATCTCGTTTTTTTTCTTTTTCCTAATCTTACACCCAAAATCGACAAGAGTGCAGGTCTTCAGCTGGATTTAAGATTAGATAAATCTCTTCAAGCTAATATAATATTCAACGCCAAAATTTTTCACACTTTTTTTAAATCAATCAAATGAACTTCAATTGTACCAATTATTATTTTGTTTTAGGAGGTTAAGCAGGAAGTTTCTAAAATGAAAAACCAAATATCGATGATTGAAATATGTGAAGCATCTGAAAAAATTAAAATCGATAGTCTTATTACAAACATTCAACGTCATCAAACCGATTACGATACAATGTTTTCAAAAGGTATGGTAAAATATGTTACAGTAAAAAATGTAAATGCAAAGAAATATACACTTCTAGTCAACCTCATAATGTATTTTCTTTAGTTGTCTAAAAAAAATCCGGTAGTACTATTCGCGTGTGTAAGTTTTCAGGGCCTTGAGACAAATATCTTTTTTGTAAGCATTCACACCAAACTCTTGTTGTGTGTGCAGAATGACATTTGTGTGTGCAGAAAAATAGGGCGTCTTTTTTCCGCAGTAAACGGAATATATTTATGAATAAGCGTTTGCCGTAAATTATGACAGAAAAGATATTGGTAGGGACGCAATGTCTTCAATGCGGTACCTACAGAGATGATCACGTTTTAATGAGATATTGAGACCTGCTATATGAGATATGCTTCTGGTCTAGGCATAGGTGAAAAAAGACACCTCTTCACTACTGAAGGTTGGCCGTTATTTCTTTGTTTTTTAATGGCCAGGCGCTGTCCAGCACATATGATGCCTGTGCCCTCTCAAGTTTTCAGGCCTTTCTTTAGATCTTAAATAACACACTTAATTAAAAATCATAGGTACCTACCAGTTACAGTAAAATAATACGGATACGAAATCCTGTAAGTAATTTTTTGTCATTATTGTGTTTTTTAACATAGAGAATAAAAAAATGGAGACACATAAACTGGACCTAAAAAAGAGAGAAGAACAAGAGAAAGAGTTGGAACAGCAGAAAAGTAAAATAATGGAAGAGAAAAACGACCTACTCCAACAAGAGGCCAAAACCATAGAGGATGAATGTGAAACGATCGAAAAAGAATGTGCTGTGTTCACGGTAAACGTCCATATAAATGTTGAACATAGGTTAGGTCAGGAAGTTCTCTCAAATCGAAAATTTAAGCATGACGCTTTGTATTCATGCACTAAATGTTGTGTTGACTGTGGGGGGCAAGAGGGGGGGGGCGTGAAGAGGAGGAGTGTACCACGTAGTCGCGCCAATCTTTAAGAACACTCCTGAAATAAACTGATGCGTAAAGTCCTATACATTAATTTTTTCAGAAAAGAAACAAAGCTATTATGTTGAAGCTAAGGCGTAAATTGATAGAATCAGAAGACAAAAGACGAGCGTTAATAAAAGAAGCCACGATCTCTAGATCATCTTAAACTCGTCATGAATTTTGAACTCTACTAGGACCTAGGCAATAATACATAAAACCGATATTGATATGAATACAAGAGTATACAAGATGAATGCAAGGAGTTGGAATAAAACAAAAACTTGTGACAATAATATAATGTACTTGAGTATATTAAACACCATTTAAAACACGATTCAATCCATTTACATTCATAAATTAACTAAATATTGTAAAAGAAATAAACACCTACTAACGTGTATAATCACTAAAATAGTAATTAAAGTAATTATTTATTACACAAAGTATCTCTAAAAGCATTAAACACTCAAACACATTACAGACGTGTAAAAAGGAGCATTAGTCAAGTTAAAATGCACATAATTTATAATAACGAATCAAATCTCAAGCATTATTACGTGTTCTGTCATAAAGTGCAATATGCTTTCACAACCATTATTAAAATTAAACTAAGAATAAAACAAAAGAATACTAATATTAGAAACATTTAAATATTTGAAATTAAAGAAAAATATGTAATTTTCTAATAATACGGTTAACTTGTTATTTCAACATGCAACTGTATAATCTATTTAAAAAAATCTGTTAATACTGTTTTAATTGTCTAGTTGTAATAAAAGAGCAACACTTCTTTTAATCCAATGTGAAGATGGTTTATCAGATGGGAGATAAAAGGCTAAAACAAAATTTGACGAATGACCCGTTGTCGCTAAAACCCCCTTCCTTTCCAAGGTCTTATAGAGCGGGCACCTGTACCTAGCACCTTCTGAGAATTCAACTTTAATTTTTGGATATAACCATACGGCGGGCATGTTATCATTTAGTATTTTCGGATGTTGTTCCCCAACAGCGTATGCTTGTCCATCCCAGCGACCACCATCCATAAAAAGACCATGCACGTAGACACCCCACTCCGGAGGAATATTTTCATAATCAGTTCTACGGACTTCAAAATCAAATATCAACAAATCAATGGGTATTTTCTTAGCCCTTGCATAATTTTGAACTGAACCAGTCAGAAAAGCCTGTGTAAAAAAGAATCCGGAAAGCCAGAAAGTAGAAGGCTTGCCATTTTCGTACCAATCCTGCAACATCGCCAAACGTTCAACAAAATCTGTTACATAACTTGGTAACGGTTTCAAACTGGGATATGATAGTTTACGCCAATTATCCGGTATTTTTCCTAGCAACATGGCATTTGACTGCATATCTAACGCAGGGGACATAACAATGAGACCTTTCACAGCTTTTTGTAAGTCTAACAAGGAGCCCTTAATTTCATGCAACAATTTATTAAATCTTTCCATTTCCTGAATTAGTACCGTATTCATCGACTCATTGTAATCCACTGGATACTTTTTTTGTGAAGTTTCAATATCAAATGCTTTTGGCAATTTCGATAAGATTTCTGCAGCCATGTGTACTAGAATGACTTCCGTATTACCACCTTCACCACCACTTCCAGCACCTTCAACAAGAACTAAAGACGAGGCAAGCAGCATTGATATTGAATAATCTCGCGTAATACCCGCATTCATATGCAGTCCAAACACTTCTGGTGGAGGATTCACTGGCACTGATTCGATATGTTTTAAATAATCTTGATATTCACATCTACGTGGTAAGCCGTACTGAGTTCCCAAGTCACAGAATAGATAATTTGGATCATCAACCATACTACTATTTACATAATTGTCTAAAATAGTAACAATCAGTCGCCGATCCCAATCATCTGTGACGCGTCCACCATAGTTACATTCTCCAGTTAAATATTTTATAGCAACGTACTGAATTTCTTCATATTGATTTAAGAACATTTGAAGTTGCATCACTGATATTTGAAAATCTGAGTCATTAAAACCGTATTGAATATTCCACCCCAAGGGACCAAATTTTTTCCTTTCTTGAACAACTGCATGAAAAAAACTTATCCCATATAAAAGTTTACTGAACGCCTTGTCTTTACCCGGACAGCCCTCGTAAAACTCTGGTTCCTTAACAGGTTCAGATATGTAGGATCTATTAAGATTGTGTTGGAGTCCAGTCGGTGGCTCATTTGTCATTTTGACACTAACTTGTAATACAGATTGTGGGAATTTATCTGATGGGTAACTAGTTAGCCATAATCGAAAACTAAGATCGGTATTTGTCAAATCAAATCCTTCTACAACTTTTTCAAGCACTGGGAGCCAAGAAACAGCCAAGTGACAATTTTGTAGGCAAACCCAACCACCTTCCAATTGAGCTCGTTCTATCATAGCTCTGGCAATCGGTCCTTGTCCTTGACCCAACGATATAGAATTAAATCTATTTCCATATCCCATTCTTTCGCAATATTTAATCAAGGCACCCATAGGGTCTGAACCTGGGGATAAAATAAATATAAGAGGAGCTAAACAATTTGAATCACCAAATGATTTCCCTATGTCAAATGGTGGAGGTGTAATATATTTTATACCCATTTGTTTTTCAACGAAGTCTGATATTGCCACAGTTAGTTTATCAGGTCTTAAAATCCTTACGACCGATAACTTTTGAAATGCTGTCAATTTTTCTTCCCACTGACCGGGTAAAAGTTTCTTGTGAGGTTCCATATCATCATATATTTCTTTCCATTTGTTTACATTTTCCATTACACTTTCTTTGAGTCCTTTGTAGGTTGGCATATCATTTATTCTGCAAAGTTCGTCCCAACCTTTGTCGGGCAACCAATCAAATGGTTTTTTTAAAGGATTTTCCACAGCAATACCACCAGTGATAAGAAAAATATATTCCTCATGATGTATTTCATTACTTGACAACATCATTTTAGAACACATTATAAATGAAAACATTAATTTGTCTTTATCAAAAAGAGACCTGCAAACATTGCTGTATAAGTTATACGTAAAAGTTTCCCTAAGAAACTTTAACCTTTTGTCTAAATCTTTAGACTTATTGGCATTTTCTATTGATATAATATAAAGATTTATGAACCAAGTAAGTGAGTATTGGTACATAGGATCTACATTCGGCAATTCAGTTACGCAATAATACAGTACAGCCGAATGAGAAGCTATGGGTCTGTACCCCAGTCTGAATTTTTCAATTATAATTTCCGTTTCTAAACTTGCTTCTTGTTTTTTCATAATATCGATAGCTAATAATTTTGAGGAATCTAAAACTTCAATAGCAGATTCATCTTCCAATATATCGCCTTTTGACTCTTGTAAAGTTCGTAATATATCATCTTCTACTTGTTTTAGAGCAGCTCTGTTTGCTGCTCCTTGTACTATCAACTGTTCTCTCTTTTCTTGAAGGTCTGGTCTTTCTTTCGCAACGACAATTCCAAGTAATTGATCTTCTAGACCATCTTTGGTAAGAGCAAAGTTTATTAATGTAACTTTATTAAACACTTCGGGTAAATAATGAGGATTTCTTAGTTTCGTTGTCATATATAAACGAAAATTTGGATGATATTCTATAACATTTTCCCCTAATGCAATGTATTCTTTACCTCCTTGAGTATACGTGTGTTTTAGCAAAACGGGATCTAAAGGTGCTTCAACGTCTTCCAAAATACAATCAATTAGTGCAGGTTTACCATATTCCAAACATGTCTCTATTACCTTCATATAATTACCATCTGTAAATTTCATAACTTGTAGATCATTTGATTTTTCCATTGTTTTGACCCATTTGTTAGCTTGTCCTTGTGGATCAACTAGCAAAGACCAGCGCATTGAATTATCCTGTATTATAGCATTGTCGGTAGAAAAGGAATCCCTTGGTAAGCCAGCTATATACCAATTTTGTATTTTAATATCAGTACCCAAGACATCCCTAAAGGAATATTGTTCTGAATGTGGCATGTCTAACTTGATAACCAAAAGTCGCCATTTTTCTGTAATTTTTACTCTAAATGGTAGTGTATAAGGTGCTAAATATGCAATTATACCACAAGAAACCAAAATATCTCCAGCTAAATTGTCATATAATAATTGTAGAGTTTCAGCAGCAGCAGTCCAACGTACTTTTTCACCACCCAATCCACCAATCAATTTTTCAGCTCGGTTTAATTTATCTATACACAGCTGTACTTCATCTTCCAATGCTTTTTTCTTAATATTTGCTTCTTCTAAGGCTTCATTTAACTCTGCAAGTCTTGCTTCTAAACGAGCTACTGTGGCTTTCTTGTCCTCCAAAATCGCCATTGTTTCAGCAAATTCTTTTTCTGCGGCCTCTAATTTTGCTTTTTTAGGTGCAACAACTTTAGCTACAGCGTCATACATATCCATAGCAATTATCCATTTGCAGAGTCCTTCTGCTGCAGTTGAAGCTTTAGCAATTATATGTGGCTTAAAATCTTTATTAGACAAATACTCTTTCCTTATCTTTTGCATGGTTGCGACAGGTATATTATCTTTATCGAAGTTTCTAAGTGAGTCTAGAAAACTCATGTCTCCTAAAATTCTTTTACTTGGCCCCCAATAGTCAAAAATTTTTTTGCCAGGGTTATCGGGATCTGGGATTTTATCCGGCGGAATCCCTTTCATAACACATACTGCTGCCATTACTAACTTAACCGTTCCTGGTGGATTTTTCATCGATTTTACAATTGTAATGTCTGCTGGTTTAAGAGTGTTTAACGCTGCAATAGCATCTTCAAGAATTGGTAAAGCCAGCGCTAAATCAGCTTCACAATCTTTTTTTAGCTCCTGTGCCGCTGCAGCTTGTATATTAGCTACCTTCTGGTCTTCTCTAACTTGAGCAGCAGCTTTATCAGCAATGGCAGTTTCTACTTCAATTTCCTGCATCATTTTTGTTGATTTTGCAGCCATTACTATCAATTGAGGCTTCAAGGCACTTAGGTCACGTTGCATAATTGCTACTGCTTCGGCTGCTTGTCCCAGTTTGTCTAAGCCATTTGTATATCTCAATTTAGCTGCCCGTAACTCTCGTTGTTTTTTATTAGTTAATGTTGTGAATGATTTTATTAAATCCAGATAAGATGCTGATGTTATGTAGGTTTTTCTGCCAAATTGATTGAAAAAATCTGCTGATACATATCTAGCATCAACGTGGAATTGCTTGCAGGCAACAACTGCAGCAGCTTTTACTTTATCCGGTACATTTACTTTGACCATGTAATAGTGAGCTACCATTTCCAAAGCATCTTCAGGCCAACTGTCATACCAGTCGATTGTACAACAGTTAACAAGAGCAGGATAAAGGCGTAATCTTGTTCTAAAAGAACTACCAATCGGACTGAAACATAATACAACATGTAACTTCGCTTTACAACGACCGACAAAAAATGCCATAATTTGCAAAGGACTTATATCAAGATTTCGATTTCCTCCTTGAGCCGCTAATCTAACTAGTTCAACAATTTCTTGCTTTTCATCCAAACCATACAAGTTGGGAACTTCTCCAGAATTCAATAAGCTATCTATATTTTGTATAAAGACTTCTTCCTTAATTTGACTTTCCGTAAAAAGAAAAGTCGTGTCTTTGTTTAATCCTCCAGATTCTTTCAATACTAGTTTTAAGTCATCATGCCAATCTTTGACACTGTAAGCTTTTGTAATCTCTGGCTGAAAAACTTGTTGACCCAGTATTGTACTAGCTAGTCGAGTAAGTGATTGTCGACCTGATCCTCCTACACCTACCAATAATGCGTTTCCTGATGGCATTGATAAAAGGCGACATATTCGTGACAAATGTTCCAATGCATAGTCAAATAAAACGATAGTCATCTTTGCTTTGTGCATTGAATTATATTCGACCAACATTTGAGTAGCAACGTTTGAAAATACTTCTTTCGAAGGTATCTCCTCATACTTTCGTTCGCCTTCAGCACTGTCGGTATCTAAGTAACAGCCAAACATCATGCTTCTAATGGTCTCTTGGTTTACTTCACCTTTCTCATTTTGGTATGTTTCTAAAGCAGACTCAAAAGTATCTTTCATAAAATCCCGCGTGGATTTTTTCAAAATTTCAAAAAACCACGTTCTGTCAGAATCATCTACAAGCCTATCGTAAAACACACGCATTATCTCATGCACCCAAACTTTGGTAAAAGTTTTCTTATTATCAGCAGATTCCTTACGTAATAAAGCACAACCTTGTATTACTCTTGAAAAATCTCGTAAATTAAAAATGTAATGCGATTTTGCTGGCGTTGGTCTCAAGCCTTCTGTAGCTTGGTCGTAAATATCCATAGTTGCTGATATGATATTGACTATTATTGGTTGAGTATCTTGTCCGAAACCATTACGGCGCCAACCTAATTGTAGTAACGATGTGAATATTTTAGTCATACTTTCTTTCGAAAATTCATTTATTGAATAAATATTATAATGTCTCAACATTCTGGGATATATAAGTTGTCTGCTTCCACCAACAGGCCCTATGGCGCCGTAGAAAAAAGTGTCATAAATATATAAATTATCTGTAGTCTTTAGATCATACCAATGTTTTTGATCAAAGTACAATCTGAGTAATTCTATAGCTGGCTGTGCACCGTAAACTTCCTTTGCCGGCATATTCATATCATCTATAAAGATAATTGCTTGTTTTCCTTTAGTTGGACCATAATTATTTTTTCGCCTCTTGACTAACTTTGATATAACCAAGTCTTGTGTTTGATTCGCAGACGTAGTTGTAGTAAACGTAATAAAACCTGGAGTATATTTTTCCATGTCAATGTTATTCATAAGGAAACTTTGAACATAGAAACTTTTTCCAGTGCCAGTTGGCCCAATTAATAATAAAGGTTTTGAAAATTGCGTGTGTAGTTTCAACAAAAAAATGTATTTTTCAGTTTCTAATGTTGGAATTATTGTTTGTAATAAGTTAATTTGTTCTTTGATCTGGACACCTTTTACAGCATCTGGCCAAGCTTTCCAACAACCTTTACCTTTGTACATGTAGTAAAAGTCAATTAACATCCCTTCCCCGGGAACCGATACGTCAATTCTATCGATATCGGCAGGAATGCCATGTTCACCTCGAAAATATTCCTTCACAAGTTCGTCATATCTTTCGCGCGATTCACTATTTAGAATTCCTCCAATACCCCAAACTAAAGCAGTCATTAACGAAGCAAGAAACCAAGTTCTAGTATATTTCGTGTCCTCCTCACCTTCAATTGCACTATCCATTAACATTTCAATTAATCTAAGTGTGCTTATTACCAAATTAATATCCCCAGCCGTAACTAGCTGAATGCATTGTTTTTTAACGTAATATATTAATGGGTCTATTAGCCACTCACACATGGTAAATATGAATTCTTCATTTTCCTCAAGCCATATTGGGTTGAGAGTGTTAAGCCATGATTTATAAAATGGCATAGGCCCTAAAGAAGCCGATTCCATATAAATCATACCACATCTAGATACAGTGGCAGGCGAGGCTTGTGATAGATCCATTACTTCAAAAATCATAGACATCACATTTGACATAGCCATTACTTCTCCCGAAGTCAGGCAGAGTTTCTTATTGTCATCCAAGACAGTATTCATATTTTCTATCCAAACGGCATCAACAGGTCCATCAAATACAATCCATTTTCTTATAGGAGTATCTTCCGATGCAAAATTTCTGAACATCGTTGCAACAATACCATCAGTCCACTCATATGATATGGGGTCAAAGGCACCATACAACTGGCCCATCGTGACCGCTTTCGGATTAAGAACTTTATATGTACATTCACAACCTCCTGGTTGTTTTCGCTCTTCCATTAGCGTTAATGCTTCCGCAAGTATTTTCAATGTCATAGATTTCCCAGAAAAAGGATCTCCTACTAACATAAAACCATGCCTAACAATCATCATTTCATACGTTTGTATAACTTTTATCAAAAAGCACTCCATCGGTTGAAGGTTATTTTTAGTACACATATCATCACAAGCTCGTAAGAAATTTACATAATCTGGTTTTGGCAATGTAATTCCTGGAAATAAATCGGATATAATACCTTCAAATAATGGTACATCAAATGATAAAAATTTCGGTAAGTTGACATCGGTAATAGATCTGAGCAACAGGATACTTTCACTTTCATTTGGAAAACTGCGTTTTAGATTCCCAGCTGCTGATAATACCGTTTTTACTGCTCGCATTCCATAATCATAGTGATTCTGTGATGATAACTGTTCAGAACATAATCGATAAGTCGTTACAATTTTTACAGATAAATTTCTGGCATCTATAAATCCAAATGAATACAATGATATTTCTCCGATCATTGCGTAATCTGGAACCATCATCGCGACAGTCCTAAATAATACTTTGAGATTATCAGGCAATTCTGACCTACCAGCATAGCCAGGATTCATAGTTATACAAACATAACAAGCTGGATTGAGAGTTAATATAGTGCCTTCAAAATCAAATGTTTCCAATTTTTGTCTAACGGCTTGCACTATACATAATATTTGTTGTGCTATGACTGACAAGACTTCCACTTCAATTCTATTGAATTCATCGAAACAAACCCAAGCTCCACAAGAAGCTAAACCCTTAAAAAATTTTCCCATAGCTTTATAATCTAACCCATCAGAACAATTAAATACTACACATTGTACTGCCAAGGCTTTTGCTAAATCTTTCGTCGTTTCTGTTTTACCTGTACCTGCAGGACCTTCAGGAGCACCGTTGAGGTGAAGATAATATGCACCAATTAAAGTCCGGTAACAACGATCAGTTAATGGTGTAATTACTAAGCGGTCAGAATTACCTAAATATTCATATGCGTAATTGACAACGGCATTTATTATTTTCACAAAGACTCGCTCCTCTTCCCAATAATATCGCAACTGTGCAAGCCATTGAAAATCTGTAACCTCCGTAACATTTTTATCGATAAGTTCTTGAATTACATCTTTTGCGTGAACATCAATGACAATAAGCGCTTTAACGGTGATACTGCTAAGTTTTGTCAGATCTGTACGTCGTATGACCGCAACAGTTTCATTTAGTTGTTTCGTCAATCCCACATGAAAGGAACGAAGTTCACTAAGCTTGTGAGTATTTAAACACTCATGAACATCTACCGCCCAATAAATTTGCGATATAGCTAATACTACCATGCCTTCCCAAGAAAGTATCCATTCGACGCGGCCCAAAGTAGGATAGTCGTAATAAGATAATTCTGTCTCTGATTTAACAGCTTTTAGCATTTGATCCTCTACTTGAACAAGCCATTTTTCTACTGAACCTCGAGCAGCCTGAACACTAATTATTTCTAAAAATTCTATTTGTTCACCTTCCATCGATATCATTGCTGATATATTGTATTCTTCGTCAAAAACTAACCTATTTATACCTTCAAAACATTTTTTTAGATGTGGTTGAACTTTAAGAGGATTTTTAGTTTCAGACAATATCTCCAACATCTCATCGTTAGATAAAAAGAAAAATCTTGGAAAATATAACCGTTTCTTTTCAAGGTAGTTATTAACACCATCATTAATTTTTTCCAAAAAATCTGAAGCAATTTTAAAAGATTCTAATACTCCAGCTCCCCCAGCAATTTCAAGTGCGTGGGGGTCTTTCTCCACAGAGCCCATATAGCGGCGGTAAATATTATTAACTTCCACAAACATAACGCCCTCCTCGGGCATCTGAGCAACAATATCTTTAGAAGAAAAAATAGGAAGTAAATACAACCATTGACTTTGCACTTTTCCCCATTCGTCAATTGTAGCATTAACGCGTGTAACCTTTTCATACCAAGCCTTAACTTGTGTCTCAAAAGGTTTGACAAAAGCAGAACCTCTCATACCAATGGTTTTAACAATGTGATCATCTAAAACACTTTGAATATCATCAAGGCCAGATAGAATGAAAATCCCAGTGTCTTTGTAAGGGCTCGTTTTGAAACAAATATCAGTCCATTCGGCAATCATTTTGTTCAAATTTGTTATTAATGCCAATTCTTTTGTTGCCGCTACACTTATAATATCATACTGATCAATTTCATCCCATAGATTGTAATTTATAATCTTACGCAAAGTAGTACCAGCAGTCGGAGTTAAATCAAACCCGGCAATTGTTGACATTTCATCCCAATGTCTCTGGACTAAAGCTGGATTACACATTATATGGGCCATTTGAACATTAGGTCTCCAATCCTTAATCTCAACGACAGCTTGCGCGCATAACTTCATGGGCGCTGGTAAGTTATTCACATCCGGATCGTCAACAAGTCCTTGAAACCTTTTTTCAACACCTTCTGCAATTTGTTGTTTTATTTTATTTCTATAATTTTTAGATAATTTGAGAAATTCTTTATAATAGAAATCATGATCTTGTTCAATTTGATCATGGTCCATATATTCAAACGGTCCGTCCATCCAGGTGTAATAACTACGCTTCCATGTATGGACCAAATAAACAAGGTTGTAGAAGGGAAGAATAAAATCTTTTAACTCTTCTAGGTCTGGATATTGCGTGACAGGAAATTTAAATGTTACTTCTTCATTATTAATCCATGTGACAACTTTATCACAATCCGCTAAACGATGCACGAGTTTTCTTAAATACTCTAAATACTCAAGTGTATGATTAATGTCATCCATATTATCTAGGAGTTCTAAATACGGGGTCATTTCCAAAACTTCTTTATTTAAAAAGGCAATCTTTCCTAACAGATTATCTTCCATCTCGGCTTTAAATGTTTCGTATGCAGCTGCATTTTTTTCAAATATCGGTTTAATATCAGAAATCCAATTCACTGTTCTTGTATTCGATTCTACATGTTCCGGAGAAAGTGATGTCATTTCCAGAAGGTTAGATATAATATTTATTTGGTTTAGAATTCTTTCTTTCAGAGCTTCCACCAACACAGTTTTTGCATGTAGAACATAAATTCCTTGTTCTACTAATTCAGCTGCATTTTCCGGTTCTTTTAATGCTTTAGCTGCAATTATTTCAAATTCAGCGCAAATGCTGTCATTTTCTGCCATATGAGTTTTTACTATTCCAGCTATAACGTCATTAATAAACTCCATGGCCTTGCGTTTCAATCCGTCAACCATTCTTAATTGTTCCACAACGGCACAGTTAAAATATTCATTTTCCAGTACACCGGTTATTTCAGAGTCTATACCTTGAAAATATTTTATCTTGTCCCGAGACTCTTCAAATTCTGTGGCTTGTTCAATAAATGTCATTAAAGCTCTTTTAGCTGGATCACCATATAG
Source organism: Asbolis capucinus (assembly GCA_018249125.1). Taxonomy (NCBI): domain Eukaryota; kingdom Metazoa; phylum Arthropoda; class Insecta; order Lepidoptera; family Hesperiidae; genus Asbolis; species Asbolis capucinus. Next base: position 21,751 of record DWJZ01000156.1, read on the forward strand.
CATATTATAACGATTTCTTAATATTTCTAAGTATTGTACTAGAGGAGCAAATACAATATCAAGTTGTTTCTGCAGTCTTTTATGTCCGTCGTCACGTAACCATTCGTTATATTGAACAGGCAAAGCATCATAGTTATATGGTATTCTAAGATATTGTTCTATAGGCATAAGCCTTTGCGATATATGAGATATTGCATCAGCAATACCATGATATACGCGATAGACTGTTTCAAGTGAGGGATCATAGATAAATTCACCATCGAAGTCTAGGTCTAAGTTTAAAATTGGTACAGATTCAGGATCTTTAAGAAATTCTATTATTGCATCTATAGATCGGCGCATCAGCTCTTGTATTTGCATGGATATCATCTTTGTCGCACACGTTACAAATTCAGGTATTTTCTTAGGACGCATTCCTTTTAAACATCGAGGATTTTTTAACCAGTGAACAAGAATAGAGTACCAAGTACTGGACACAAGATAATCGGCTTTTTTTACGTCCTCAATTACTTTTGTTTCAAATTCTTCTAAGGTGATTGGTCCTTTAGCCCTATATTTTGCTAAATTGACTATAAATGCAGGGAAAGTTTTCTCCGATGATTCTAAAACTAATCTTATAAATGGATGTAAAAGCAAAGAGCCATCTTGTAGTTTCTTTCGAAATTTTAACATCTTTTCGTAATTAGGCGTAACGCCGTTAAATTTGAAATATGGTTCTTGATATCGTTTCCGTGAAACTCCAGGTACATCACGTATTACCGTTTTAACAGCTAGATCGTGTAGGTTGCGATTCCATTCTTCTTTGCTTTCTTGAATTAAATCCTCAGTAGCAGACGGAAAAGCATTTCGAAGCTTATTGGGGACCAAATTCAGAATTTTCTTTTCCCACGATTTTAACATGGGTGGAGGTTTTACTTTATCTGCGCATTGCTTAAGTACGGCTATGTGTCTCTCCTGAGATATCTCTAGTAAGTCTCTTTCCCGTCGCTCTATCGGTGGTCTAGCAATTTTAATTTTTCTGTTTGTCGCTCTTTCTTCAAGTATTTTGCGAAATTTAGCTTGTTTATCCTGTAGAGAGAGAAATATTTATTTCTATATTAACGCATAGTTTTATTATCATCTCAACCCATCACTATTGAGCACAGGTACTCTTCTCTGAATGATAAAGTTAAGGCCGTAGTCCACCACGCTGGCCATGTGCGGATTGGCAAACTCCACACACCTTTGATTTTTGCAAACCCAGCATGCAGGTTTCCTCACGATGTTTTCCTTCACCGTTATAGCGAGTGACATACAGATACACAAAACGCACATAACTCTGAAAAGTCAGAAGTTCGTCGCCCTGGGATTCGAACCCGGACCCCCCGAGTAGGAGGCCGAATTCTTAAACATTAGGTTATCACCGCACTTATGATACTTGCAAACAATGTACTTACCTATGTTTGATCTAACACTGTTATTTAATTTCGATAGGATTATTTGTCAGGAACTCACAGACCGGAGATTTAGAGGTTCTATTTCATTTACATCCCAATTTGAAAGTCAATTATTATTTAAGGGCCCGCATATTTTTTTCACTTTAACATTATAAACTAAACCCATGACATTATTTTTATTATAATGTTTTACTAGTCTGGTCTTTTAGGTTTTATACAATCAATGGTAAAAATATGCACTAAATAATCGATGTTGAATCGTAGGTAGGTTATAAAAAAAGTGGATAAAATTACACATCATTCATCGCCCCTAAGCTGCCTGAATATCCTCTATTTTTTAGGCCTTAGAGTCCCCCTCCATACCCCTAACCGCTCATAACGGGATGGTACTGCCACTTGAAAAACTTTATAACCAGATAATGGGTAGATATTAAAAGATAATTTGGAGGATTCGCATCTAAGTAATTGGCAAGAAATACGGGTGCTATTTTTTGGTCGATCGACTTCGCTCCAGTTCAAGTTAAAGATGAATAAAAAATATATTTTACCTTAGAGAGGAATATTTTTTTTACCTTTATTCTATTGTAGGGAGGAAGGGGCGTAAAAGGCAATTTATCCATCATGTGTATATCTGGTATGGGCTGCATCTTCGGCACCCGGCAGCCATTCTTCGTTTGCAGTAGCTTCCTTAGGTCGCTCTCCTCCATTGTGGTGCGTTTCTGACGCTACTACGGAGTACTACGAATGTTGTATATTTTTAAAATAATTGAAATAAATCATCGTAGTACGACAGTGACAAAGGTATTATGAGAAATTGATATAACAATAGTTTGGTTGCTATGGTATCCCATGACAGTGGAGTTTGTTTTTAAATTAAGTTTATGCGGGCAGCGTAACGAATATGAAACAAAATCACTACCAAAGTAATATTACAGATTTCTTCAGTCACATGGAATGTTTTTTCCTCGAATCATCTGCAAACGATCGTCCAGCTGTCGGCTTGAGATCAGTTTTTTCTTAATTGGTAAGGCATCGTCATGCCTAATAAATATATTTTTTTCTTTCTTTCTATGCCTCTGGTGTTACTTTAGTCTACATCTATGTGTGTACGTGTTTCTGACATTGATAAGCGATTACTTACCGTATGATTTTTCTATAGACATTTCCATAAAGAAAACATTAATTAGGGGATCCGTCTAGAACATGTAGGTACGCCTCTTTGGCTATTATAGTATTTCTAATAGAGAAGAGATTAGCGGACATCTCAACGTATCTAGTGGTCGAACTTCAGATAATTTATAAGTACTGTTTAAAAATATACAGGTGTATATTCTTACTACATACAGGTATACACCTTACCTCCACAAATTTATATTGAAGCAGCATGGTAGAGTATGGTCTAGACCTCCTTAGAATGAGGAGTGACCTATACTCGATACTATATGTTGATGATTCTTTTTTTATTCAAAAGCTAGTACCTGCCGCATACTGCCATGTAATTTTGAGCGACATCTGACGGGTAGTTTTTGAGTTATCTTTTATAATGCCTATTTAACTGGTTGCGACTACGTTAACAATGACAGTTTCAACGTATTACTCGTCAGAGGTATTAAAAGTCGGTGTTTTAAATGATACAAATGATTATTTCTCTGCCTAAAATACATATTCTTGTCAAAACAAAGGCCGCCAGGTAGGTTGGTCTAGTGGTTAGCGAACCTGACTGCTATACCGAAGATCGTGAGTTCGATTCCCAACCTTGTCAAACTTTTCTGTGACGAGCAGAAATGTTTGTTCTGTGTGTCTGGGTGTAAATATCTATATAACTATGTATTTGAAAATATATAACTATGTTTATTTATCAGTTGTCTGATCACAATAGTACAAACAAGCTAACGCTCAGTTTGGGGTCAGATGACCGTGTGTGAGTGGTCCAAAGATATTATTATATTATATCATATTATAAAAATAAAACAACAGTTGTAATAACACGTGATGTGAATTATATTCGCACAAACAATAAACAAATGCACAAACATTTACGTTTCGATAATTATACAAGGGAAGGTGGGATGCAGTGGATTGCAGAATAAATAATGATCACGTATACTTTATAAGTTAAAGTTAGTCATACATAATAACTTTTGTCAGATTTATTTACCATTTTCCTAAAATTAAAAATATAATTTTACTAAGACTAAAGATTTTCAAAAAAATCCTTAGTTTAAGTTTATTTGTCGATAAATGAATGTCAACCCACTGCGCCCTATCTATCGTCCCATATAACAATTTTTACAAAACCTTTCCTTAATAAAATATTTACACTACAATGAGCAGTATAAAATGTTGATGTGTCCGATACTAATATAAACTTGAGTCGTATTCAGATCACATAAAAAATATACTTGAATATCATTAATGGTACAAAAACAAAGTACAATATTAACATTCATTTCCACTTGAACAGCGTGGCGGAGAATGTTCTAGGCCTCCTCAGTCACGAGCGACCCTTACTCTGTAGTGGGCCATTAGTGGGTTGAAGCCAAGTAAACATATATTAGGAATATCCCAAAATATTGCCATTAAAATAAGTGTATCTTGACACATTACAGCGTCTGAAGCCAAAAAACCTGGCGACCATTACACACAATTACTTGAGTTATATATAAACTTCTTACCTTACACAACACAAATAAAAACAATGTGATGTCTACCGTTTACTACTCTAAACAAAGCCATTAACAAACAAAATATTGGCTACTTTGCTAACTTAGTGAAAAAATAACCCTTGTTACTCTTATAATAAAGTTAGGGTTATATTATGAAAAGTTAATGATGTGGTGCGAAAGATAAAAATATGTATGGCAACACATAGCCGGACGAAACGATAACTTACATCGAACACAAATATATGTATGTAAATATATCCACTTTTTGCAGAAATTACATATACTTCACAATAAAAGTGGCACATTTAAAATTTTACGCTATAGTATTCAATAGTATTATTTTGGGTTTGTCAATATATCAGTTCGTGGGCTTACCCAGCTTTTAACCCAAAGGGGGGCAAGGAAGATTTTCATATACCACAAGAAACTTCAGGTAAGTATTTTATGTCATTTAAATGCATGGGCAATCAGTGCAATTTTAATAAAACAAAAATTCTAACTATTTTCGATTCAGGATTCAGGGTCTTTGCAAATGGTCCTCCCACCTCGGTACGCCAATGTTAGAGTTGAATTAATTTTGAATAGTGGTTCAAAAAAGAATAGAAAAGGATTTCGCATTATATAAAAAAGGAGCCAACGTAGCGAAACGTAAACATTTTTTTGGACGAATGTCTTATATCAAGTGTAGCAGTACAGCCAGTACTGTAGTCAATTTTCTTTTCTACTTTTATTTGAAATCAGTACCACCCTACTCTCAATAGCATAAATAAGTAGACAAATGTAATACCCACTATTTTCACAATGACTCACAATATTAACTCCATTTAATTTTATTCTCAAAAAAGTTTTAACTTAATTATAACAGGAATGTACGAATTAAAATATGCAGTTACATAAGAATATAGGAAGGAAGATACATTTTGACTTTTTCAGTCTTTTTTCGATGTATTTATTTATTATACATGGCACTATAAGGATCTAAGTACTTACATGACCGTAGGAACATTATTAATATATAAATTCATTGTAAAATTAACAATACAAAAATACATTTCGATTTCTAATTCTGAGAAGCGAAATAGCTCATTTTGTACATTCCTTAATTCATTCGAATATTTTTACAAAAAAGTCATCGCATAAGCCTCACATTAAAGTAACAATGTCACATCTGAACAGAGAGTTACAACTACTTATTTAAATTTTTAAATGTATGCATACATCTTGTATAACGCAAATAAATTTATCATTACAATATATTCATGAATAAAATCGACTATATACTTCAAAATGAATAGCGATCGAACTTTTTCGGTCTCAAGTACTTTTTTCGTTCATATTAATTATGTTATGTAATGTAGTTTATTACATGTTACGTTAAAAAATAATGCTTACATTAACCGCCTTACATTCGAACAAGCTTCCACTATTGAGACATATCATTTTTACACAATTTAAGATCAGAATCGCTTACTACAATTACTGCAAATATCCTGTGAAAAACTGTGCATATGACATAAAATAGTTTTCCAGGGTTTTTAAACATGTATATATTTTGCATAGTACGGTAAAGGTAATTGTATTTTAAGACAACCAACTTTATCATCTCATTTTTGGTGGTAAAATATTTTTTTGCTATAAATAATTATTAAAAAAAAAGAAAATTTATAAATTTTAGGTGCCTTCATTCAAACATTAAGATATTATTAAATTTTTGATTCCATGACTTTATTTTAATAAATGTAATCGTACCAAGTGATTTTAAGTTTTAACAGATTTTTGGTGTCTGTATAAAAGTGATTGAAGCTTATTCGTAACACATTTCATCCTAAACAACGTACATATTGAGATAAAATAATGAGCTGATAATATATTCTAAACTTCTCCACAAGCATACAAATCACCCTCGAACTATACATGATTATATTACATCTCAAATTATACAATGCTAATAAATCCCTGCGCTATCTTGCCCGAGTCGAAGTAAAAAATATGTGATTTTTTAACAAGGTTATTTACAAATTAATCAACATACTAAAATAGTGAGTATAAACCATCAATATTTTGAAATTGCCCGCACTAAAATAGGCTACTTTTGAATATGTATGTAGGTACCTTAGCTTTGATATAATATAATGTATAGTAACAGACTATGCCACAATAATATAACAATTTGAAAACATGTTAGAATTTAGTAAAATATGAAATCGTACGTCATCGTTTCTATAATAATCGTCATACAATAACTTAAAACTCGTAAAGAGTCTTTGAATACAACCATCTCTTTATTTTAATTATTTTTACATCGAGATTCAACCTATTCTATTGGACTATTAGTTAATACAGGATTGTTAGAGAACAGGCTGCACTCATATACAGATTAGAAATATTAAACAATTTCATCGTGCCCACCAAATCCTTGATACCTATACAATCCAATTATTAAGCTAAATAAACTCTAGAAATATCACAATTACAGCCAAACTTTGGCCAAAGCCTAACATCTAAAGAATCAATTCCATTTTATTTACAACATCCACAGAGGCAAAAAATGCAAAATATATATTTTATTGATATGAAGATTCGGTTAACAAATGTTCTATTGATACGATAAAAAATTTACTCGGACAAGATAGTGGATAGCCTAATGTGCTTATATATAGGCATTTTTACAACAACATTCAATATACCAGATTAGGTTGTCTTACGTCACATTTGATCATACTTATTGTGCAATAATCCGATGAACTTCAAAAGAATATTCGATATAATTATAAATTTCGTTTTGTTCGTCTGTACGATGAGAGCAAACGTACAACAAGGTGAAGCCAACGTGTTTCACAATAAAGATATTATCTATTTGTGGTCTCTTTGATGTTTAAATGGTGACCGAAATAAATTATCTCTATTATACCCCATCCGTACAAAAGTACCGAAGCGACTATTCTCGTACGAAAGCAAACCGCCACTGCTCTCCAGCTCTTCTGTTTAGCTTTAGCACAATATATTTTATGAAAAGTTAGTTAGGTCAGCAAACTTGTCTGTAATCCCAGTACACACAATTCGTTTGGGAACTCCTGTACTGAAAGTAGAGAGATCGAACGGGCTTTTGACAGATTTACATTTAACATCGGAAACGAAATCAACCAAAATATACACTCATATTTTCAAAGCACAGACAATTATTGTTGAACAAATTGCCTATATATAAGCACTGTAAGAGATTACGAATGGCAGGCCCGTGATGCGGGCTTGGGCGGAGGTCATACGCTGGCGCCGAGCAACCGCTCGTCTGCCGAATGCTCTTCTTCATCAGACCCTGACTTCTCCTTCTTTATTGACTGATACCTTACCTAAATAGAAAATTAATAGGTTTTTGTTACAGACGTATATTTACTGTAAAGTAAATAGTTCATCAGTAGTACAAAATATTAATATTCAAAATTTTTATCAACAACTTAAAGTTGATGATGCCTGTCTCGGACCCGGCTTTGAAATTCGATTTAAGCACACATTAGGTACTCTCATAGCTATATTTTCAGTAATCATGTTTGTGATATTTAATCTGTGTACATACACAGCACATGCAGACACATCGACAGTTCGCTGTTATTCGCATTGTATGTGAGCCCATACGACGCTGCGGAACTGTCTCACATTGAAGGTATGTGAGATGTCTTTCATAGCCCTCGCAGTCGGGCCCAACAACAAAGTGTCGTCCGTACTTTGTTTGTGCGTATTTTTGTTATTAGTTTGAAAATAATTAAAAAATATTACCTTTGTTTTTATTTTACTGCTTACTCCTCTCGGTCGGTACATTAAGAAGTTGTCTGTTACCCAAAATATTAATATCTGCAAAAACAATCTGCGATATAGATTGCATGGTGTAAAGAAAGCAAAAGGATGCGTATATTTCACATAAACGTAGGCGCAAAACGACAATCATTTAAAAATTATTTTTTAACTTACATTAACAAAGAAGGGAATGATGAGCATAACAACGGCCAGTTCGAGCCTCGGGTCGGAGACTGGGGAGAGGCGCAGCGTGGACAGCACCGCTACCACCGGTGGCAGCCGCAATATCAGCGCCAGCGCGGACTTGGCGAACGTCGCCAGGGCCGCGTACAGGACACACTGACACAACCACGCGCTACACATCGGTGGCTTGCCTGCACACACAGTATAACACGATTTCATTTGATATCAGCCTTGTTGGACCTAGGCTTGGCAACGTTTTTTACAAGAACTAAAGAATAATTATATCTGAGAAGGCAAATAAACAGCATTTAATAAAAATTAATTTAAGTATTTTTTATATATGAAAGCCACACTTTTCACTTGAACAACTTTTCAATGATCTATTTAAGTACTAATTGCATTTTTGTAGACAATCATCAAAAACATTTATGTCCTTAGTGCCGTTGTGTTTGAACAGATTTCTTCCCTTCATCCGTTCTACTGCCCCATTCATTAATTGCCAATAAAGTGACACAATTTCGAAAATTAGAGGTGCGTCTCAGATTTTTGGATTTAATATCATGCCGAAAATCATGGTAAGACGATAAAAAATATCAATTCGACGTATTTAAAATCCATGATAGCTTTTTTCAAAAGCCACCTTTTTACGTATTCCAATCTAATTGTAGTTCCACATTAGCGACCTATCACGCAATCGTAATCGAACTGATGACGTCAAGATGCTGCATGGTTTGGCGTCGACCTATTTAATTTAATCTTTTGTATTTTGACCTATGACATTTTACAACCGTTAGGGTTTATATTAATTAATACGGTTTAATACTGATATGAATATTAAAGTGTTTTGGATTTTGGTGAGCCGGTTGGTCTAGTCGTTAGTGATACTGACTGCTAAATCGGAGGTCGTGGGTTCGATCCTACCCTGGTCAAACTTTTCTGTGTTGAGCAGGAATTTTTGTGCTGTGTGTCTGGGTGTAAATATGTATATAATTATGTATTTAAAATATATATGTATGTTTATCAGTTGTCTGATCACCATAGTACAAGCGAACGCTTAGTTTGAGCTCAGATGACCGTGTGTGAGTTGCCCAAAGGTATTTATTATTATTATTCATAAGGGAAGTAATTCAAAGATCTTATAGTACATGACCAAGTTTACATCAATCGGTTTCCATAATTATGACCCACGCAGTGGACACTGTAGGAGAGATTATCAAATCTAGGTATATCTAACAATTGATTGGATGGAACTATTATGCTTAGTTCGCACAATATCTATAAAGATCCTCCTACTTCAACTTCACCATCCGATTAGGACTGCTCTTTAAAAAAATGTGCAGGTGATCATTATAATGTCCAAAATAACTAGAAACTGAATCCTGAACATTAACAAAATTATCTTCAAGTATTACATGCAACAACCAGAATTTTGACACAGTCAAGTCAATCATAACTAATGTCCCTCTCTTGAATCAAAGCTGTTCCTGTCTTGAATCTGCCCAAATAGCTCAGGCTGGTATGTAGCATGTGAGCATATTTGTTGTCTTATTCCATAAAAATCGTATGTCGATAACATGTAAGATAAAAATATAAAATTTATAGTAATTTAGCCTTGCTAACCGTTTGCATAGTTTAGAACTTTAATATCATAATGTTTCTTCTGTGCTAGTCACAACACCATAATAGTTGGTTATTATTACAAGAGAATAATATATTGTTTATAAAACTTCCAAATAATTTTCATTGATTAGCTGTCTACTATCTCTATTTCAGAACTAAAATCTGCCTCGGATTTTGATATTTTTTTCAGACAACAAAAGCTAAGAAATGCTGTCGTGTTCACCCTTATTTCTTTTACTTTACCTACATCTATATAATCATAATTTAATTTTATTAAAAGCCAATTAATGGTCCTTATACTGATTATTTTAAAGTGAAAACTGAAGCTATGGCCGCCTATTCCAACGACAGTATATTTTCCAAGCATATTATAGACAAGGTACCTTCTTAATGCAAAACCAATGTCAACCTTGTTTTATGAAATATTTCCACAGTTCTGTACCACGCAGAATATATACATTTGCACAAGTGTGAGTCACTTGAGTCATTTTAACTCAGCGCTGTATCAAGTAGATTAAATTGATAAATTGGCTTTCACTATGTTTCAGTCAGTATTAGAAAACTATCAACATTATTTAGGAAATGTGTACCTAACAATCAACTTGGTGCAAAATATAGCCTTTAGTAGTTTAAAAAAATTCCAACCATTGTCATTACTTTCAACATTTATTTATCATCCTAGTCCTGGGACCTTTGCAGCAAAGCAAGGTGTCAAGGGTTAAAGTTTCGACTGGAAAAGCAATTTTGAGCACAGAAACAAATGAAATTCATTTATTCAAAGTTGGCTTTTAGGTATAAATAATACAAAGAAATGACATTAACCTAAAATATTGCAGTGAGAATGACATTTTGAGCTATAATTTTACAGAAAAAATTACATCAAAATCAATAAGCTGTTGTTGGTAATTTCTTTTATATATAACACATTGTTTATCTTGATAAACATTAATATGTTTAAATGAATAAATTGATTACATACCATATTCTCCAAAATTTATGAGTGGTATGTCATAAGCCCTGGCACAATTCTGTGCAAGTCTTATTCCTGCCCATATTAATAGCAGGCCCAGTGTAGAATCCAACATGAAATTCACTATGTACCTGTACAATACAAAACACTTCATATAATTTTTTTGATGTAAAATGTTGTAAAATTTCACATTTATTATTAACTCTGAATATAGAAATTACAAAGTTCAAAATTACTTCTTTTATTATTGTAAAACTTTTAGATTTAAAGTGTAAAATAATTTAGTATCTACACCAAGTGAGGTTTTACACAACATACCAATTTCCCAATGAATCATAATTTTTACATATATTTTCATATACAGAATACATACATTACATATATTTTCATATACATTACATATATTTTCATATACAAAATAATAAACCTTACAAAGTAATTATATTGATTATAAAAACATTTTTTTATTGATGCTTGGTTAAACTCATCTTGGGTCATCATTATGGGTCAGTTTTCTTTATATTTCAAATAATCCCACTACTATTATAGATGTGAAAGTTTGTGATGATGTATGATGGATGGATAGATGCCTGCTATTCATGCAAAAACTACAGCATAGATTTGAATGAAATTTCTCACAGGGATAGATTGTGGTCTCTAATAACACATAAGCTACCTTTTATCAACATATCATGCGGGCAAATGCACGGGCAGGTCCTACTGAGTTATATGGAGAAATTATTTTTCTTGGTTATAAAATAATGTCCCTAAGTTCTTTGTTGCTTTTCTGACATTAATGATCCAGTTAAACTCACCAGGTGCAGGGGTTTCCAGTTAGGTGTGGAGACAACCACACATTAGCTGCATGTATAATAAGTGCTCCGAGACCTTGCTTTGAAGTATCGTAGAACCATATGAGCCATGGACGTCTGGCATAACGCGGCTCACAAAACCTTTTACCTGTTGAGATAATAACATTATATAGTAAAATTGCTAATGTAATCAATGCACAATTAGACAATTAATTACCTATACTCTTATTTGTCAAGGTCTTTATGAGCATGACAATTCTCGAAAGTTGTATGTCAATCATTTATTAAAAATTTTAGATATATTCGAAACTACCTTTTGAGGCGATGCATGCCCTAATAGACTGAACATTTAAGAGGGCCAAATCAAAACTTATCAAATATGAACATAGGATAGTTATTAAAAATCTGAATGTAGACTTCAGTATCTATACCTTTATATTACTAAAAGCCTTTTAATTACTACTAATCTGTCCATTCAGCCATAATGCCATAAGTATACTTGCATATACTGAAAAGGCTAAGGTGACACTTGACATGTTAATAGTATTTATCTAATTAAGGCAATGTAAAAAAAGCCTTTCACTAAATTTCAATTTAAGTTTTTTCTTTAGCTTAAAAGCAGTTTAGCCCCTTGCATATATTGGTAATCTCTTCAAATTTGTGTATACATAAAAATCTTCAATAAGTAGTGATAGATCTTTACCAAACACGGTAACACTTACCTATGAGACATGTAAATGCAAGAACAGCCAGCAAAAATTGCATGAACCATCCATACGTATCCGTAAGTGCGTCCTTGGAACAATGCAACTCGGACCATTGAATATAATCAGAACTATTATTCATTTTTCATTTCTCTTTAGATATCGGATTATTTATTTAATGTTATGTTTCATATGTAAGGTACATTATATATAATTTATTATAGGCTAAGGATATGTTGTACAATACAAAAACATTTCAAGACGTCGTAGTTTTGATTGAATATCAAATGTTTTCAATAAAATAAATTTAATATCAAAAACTCAAAACGCACTTCGACGTAATAAACACATAGGCTATGACATGACATATACTGACATTTGATTGGAGCCACATTGAATGTCATACCAACATTGGCTTTGAACTTTGACATGTGAAAAATATTTGACGGGTCAATGACATACGAAGTGTTCCAGTGTCGTATTCGCAAATGCAAAGCCGTGTATACACATTCGCACGGGAGGCGAGCTGAATCCCGTGTATAAGCGCGAGCTAGTATATGTGACACAAAACATAAGCACTTATTAGTCGACACATGATTGTCCCTAGAGGCCTCAAATGAAGTAACCAAGACATTTTCTGCTACTTGTCAAGTATTCCCACAGAGCTACGATATGGGGCCTTCAACAAGCGAGCCTTTCTATTTTCACTTCTCTACAACAGTTTCAATTATGATGATGTCTATACCAAATTACATCTTGCTCGTACTAATTACTAAGGGTCTTTGCACACATGTATCTTTAAATAGCCACAAGCGAAGTTAAAATTCTCAAGGAGTTCATTGACAAATAATTCGTCGAATGTCGAGGCCGATGGCCGATGCGCATGTGTTAATGCGACTTAATTTTTTTGGGAAATATGTTCTCAACGAAACATATTTTTTTCATTAATATACTTATTTCAATATGATTCTTGTATAATAACTAGCATCCTGCCAATCCTGAATTTACACTGGTTGCCTTTTGTTTAATAAATACGTAGAGACCTAGAGAGCAGACTGCTAGTTTATCCGCACATCTACCTGGTTCATAGATGTGCACGCCTACGCGCCGCTTTCCCGTACCTCAGTGGCACCTTGATTGCCGTAAAAAAAGCATAAGTTACTGTGAAATAACGTAACATTTGAATCAAGAAGGACTTTTGGAAATTAGTCGAGTATTTTTGGTATTATTCTCCTTCCTCTTTATAATACTACTATGGAATTCTAGCTTTTCCCGTTAGTAAGTCCACGTGGAACATTTTTATTCCCACTACAGGTTCGAATTTGGAAAATGCTAGATTATTCTCATCCCATAGTTGAAGATTTTTTCGCGATAATCCATGTATTTTTCAAGTTCTATTTTATTCAATTTAATCAAAATCAGACAACAAACGGATGGCCAGACAGAGTAACATTAAGATTAGTAAAGAATAAAGATGTGTTCACAAAATCCCTACTAGTCCACTCTGTGGAATAAATATTAAATAAGTGGTAACATTAAACATAAAAAGATGCAATCATTAAATATCCTGGTAATACTGTAATGTAAGGTAATTGCCGCCATTTTAATTGTTTTTTTGTAATTTCGTGGTGACTTCGTGTAATAATAATCAAATTAAAGCTAGTTTTTATTTGATTGAGGGTTAATATAAATTTTAAAAAGCAATTGCAAGCCATTAAATAAGTAAAGAACGTTGTCGATATCATCGAGGCAATTCTAAGGTAAGTGTCACTTGGTGTAAAGGGTTCTATTAGAATTTCGTTATTGTAGGTATTTATCGATCTTATATTACCAATCTTGCTTTTGTTAAGATTTGTATCATCGAAAATAATTAATTATGGTCTCGCCGACTGTCATGTTCATCATATTATCCATAATATCTCTTAGTTTAGTACAGAAGTTTGGTTATGTACTATGTTGGTTTAATGTCTAGTATTATTTCGTGTTTAACTAGTGTTTTGTGGTAGAGTTACGTAGCATTTTCCCGTTTTTTCCAGTAATTGAAAAAATGCAGTAATCTAGATAATTTTCCAATTATTCTTTTAATTAAAAAGAAGAAGAAGCATCTTTACGGCAAAATTAAATTAAATTTTAGCGTATATCTATAATTTTCTTTAATATGCTATATTTTATACTTAAGTAAATCATTACGTATACAATACGAGCTCATTGGTACTAATATGTTATAAAATATTTATCCTATATAGTACATCAATACTATCAGTAGTCTTGTACATCCTTACTCATGTAAAAATCAATATTAGTAGGTTGGAGGAAACTAAACCACTTTTTTACTATTTAAACAACAATAATAATTCTCATAGTCATATACCTTTATCAATTTATTATTGTTGCTGTTAGTATGAAACTCTAAACTATCATCAGAACCCATAACTGTTTCTCACAATGAAATATTATAATTTATCATGCTGACCAGATGTAGACTGAAAGACTTCACATATCTTTTAAGATGTTATGGAAAAAAAATATGTTCTATAGCATTCATTTGACCATAGCAAGTGATAGTTTATTTCTTACTGGTAACTCATGATGTTTTGGTAAAGAAAGGGCCTTAGGGTCTATTAAATTTACATATCTTTAGCCAATTTGTATATTTGTGAATCAATTGAAATGAAATGATGTCTTCAAGTCAGTGATAATTGCACTCCGATTGGTTAATAAATTTCTGAGATAACAGAACTGCCTATATAATGCATAAGAAAGAAAACAATTTCTGAAAATCATTGTTATGCAATCTGTTATGTATGAAATACTCTTAAACAACAGAGTTTGTAAAAATATTTCTATTGCAGATATTTAATGGATAAAATTTTTATTATTTGTATTGAATATTATTCTGCACTCAGATAAACCATAAAACATTACTAACTACAAAATTTTAAGGTAAATTTCGTTTTTAAATTAAATTTTACTAATTATTAATCATTTAACATTTAATACTATTTGTATTTGCATATACAAACTTCATATTAATAAAACTACTAAACTTTGAGAGGCCGGTTGGTTTAGTGGTTAGTGAACCTGACTGCTACACTGAAGGTCGTGGGTTAGTTTCCACCCAGGTCAAACTTTTCTGTGATGAACATGAATGTTTGTTCTGTGTGTCTTGAGTGTAAATATCTATAGAAGTATGTATTTAAAAATA
Organism: Asbolis capucinus; assembly: GCA_018249125.1. NCBI lineage: Eukaryota > Metazoa > Arthropoda > Insecta > Lepidoptera > Hesperiidae > Asbolis > Asbolis capucinus. Next base: position 37,139 of record DWJZ01000156.1, read on the forward strand.
TATTTGTATGTTTATCAGTTGTTTGATCACCATAGTACAAGCTAACACTTAGTTTAGGGTCAGATAGCAGTGTGTGAGTTGTCCAAAGATATTTATTTATTTTAAAAAATATTAATATAAAATAAGAACTTTTATCTATCTTCTTATGTTCACAAGAATTTACTATTGAGAGATAATAGTTAAATTTCATATGAAGCTTCTGTGCAAAGGTGAGCGGTGTTTTTATAATGTTTTTTTTTTGTTATGGTAATTAATATTTTCTTTAATTATGTAATAACATAGATTCCTCCCTAATTGATAAAATTAAATTTGAAATATTTTTATTCTCATAAGTGCAGCCTCTATAACAGTTTATGAACAGTATATTATACTTAATTTTAACACATGAATCATATGCATTTGACTTCAAATAAGGATGTCATCAATTCAACATGTTGCATGCTGATATCATTTTCATATGTAACTCATCTGTAAGTGTTTTCAAGCATATATACATATGTGGGTCCCAAAATTTATCAATAAGCTAGCACTAGAGGCTGACCCTGCTCCTGACTACTCGACAAAAACAAAGGAAGACAATCTCTATTTGTTTTGTTATTATAAAAAAGGAAAATTTATCCCCCTTGTGGTATTTTCACATACTACATCCATATTGTTGTTGGTGTTTCAATTTTTTCTCATACCGGCAGCCTAAGAAACACCGCTACTCTTGATTGGTAAATTTATTACTGCCATCAAACACAATCTTTATTGAAACAATTTTACTTTTGTTCAACTATCACTTTTCTAGTGTAAAAAAAGGTTATGGACACTACTATGGCAAGTATTTTAAAAAATTACCTCAATTAATAACGATTCCAAAATGATATAACGCCATAATGGCTCCAGAAATATAAAATAAAAATACGGCTTTTTTGTGCAAAATACTGGTCACGATTAGTCCGTCCACTCTCTTTTAAGGGCTTATCGTTGAATTTATAAATTCGACTATGTGGATTTGTATGATCGATTTTTATAATATTCAACCCAATTAACTGCAACTTAAGGAATAGTAACAATTTCATAAAAATTTGGTGAATCGAGACTTGCGAGCTAAGTGATTGTCGCACTCTCTATTTTTACGACCTATAGGAATGATCTCTAATTTAACAAACAAAGGCAATCGAAACAGCCAAAAACATTTTTAGTTTTGGTTCATACAAAAAATTACGAATTATAAAAATAATATTGGTCTTCAAAACTTTCATTCAAAATTATGAACTAATTGAACATTTCTACGGCTTTTTGAGGTAAATATGTGTTTTTTAATTTAATCTGAATTATCTTACTTAAAGAATGTTTTTTCATATTTAAAAATAGATTTTTGTGCATCCAATTTTCCTTATTCAGTCGTTATTGAATGGCCGTCCTCCGAGACTTTTACCTTTGGCAATCCATCACAAAGTCAAACAGCTATGAAATCTTTAGAGTAATGGAGATGGAGGTACCAGATTTTAGCGTAAAATATTTTGCTCTTATTACTATGATGTTATTGATGTATACTTTTGTGCGTCGTTTCTGTTTTTTTTTCTAGTGAACTAGAACTTAAACGAAAAGACGTGAAACTATTTAAACGATTGATTACATTCAATAACCCATCAGCAGTCTGCGATGTCTGCCCGCAGGGATACCGGCGATAGCTCGACTATGTTTATTACCTTGCGTGCGTAGCTCGGACTTATTGGGGCTTTTACGATGACCGCCATTTAATTTCAATGTACCATGCGATATAAACAACACGGTCGTTACATTTAAACCGTAGCAAGAAAGGGAACCTAATTGTCGCCTCATCCCTTTGCGTCCACGCGAGCGGTGGTGGTGGTAGAGGAGGCAAATGGGCGGCTTCGATGGCCACCGGAATCGAAAGTAGAACGTAACAATTATAGGTGGTGGGTTGGGCCCGGTGGTCGCGGTTCCCGCGGTTCGACCGTCAACAAACGGTCGCGCGGCAACCGTTCATGACATATGCATGAGAGCGGCATGGGCGGTCGGCGCCGGTTAAATATACAAGGACGTACAGGAAAATTACCAGAGACTCAAATGCATATAAGATGTCTCCGAAGCTAACGTAGCGTGCGGCACACACGCCCATTACCAATTACCCTCACGAAATGTCCGACCGATGCATTTCCAACTATTCAAGAGTATTTTCCCTCACAACTTCAAATAGCGCTTTTGTACTTCACTGCATCATTTTGTATTCCCTTTAATGCGTGGACTTGTGCACGCTACACCTTATGTCAAAAATAAATGCGCCAGTGTACCACTTTATGCCCTTTTCTTTGCTGCATGATATTAATGTTATTCAATTTTGATATTCTATTACGTCCCTTGTTTACGTATGTATTTAAGTATTTTCTGTCATCATCTTTCGGTTGTAATCCTATTCTTAAAATAAATTATCGTTCGCGCGCGCCGGAGTATCTAACTACCATTTTTTCGAACAAATTTTGTAATCAGTACATAACGAAATCCTTATTTGTGGTGACCATTTCGTTCTATTTCAGAGATTCTGTACCAAATATGTTTGTAAAGGTACATGTGCCCTTAGTTGAAGTAATATGAGAGTACCGATCGGTAGAACCTTGCTCGATAGAGCGCCGCAAAGAAGTTATGATCGATACAAGCATCAAATATTCACGCGGAGCCGACCCACGAGGCAAGGGAATAGATAACTATTGTCTGAGGGGCTGAATGTGACTCGTGCCTAGTAATTATATAATGGACGTTCTAAGTACTTTTTACTAATATAAATTTGATAGTTACCTACCTTATGTCTGCTATGTTTAACGGTCAATCAGAGTATAAATGGGGTCATCTGAAATCTTTATTTTTATCCATTTTCAGGCTGGTTCTATGTAAACTCCATGTTCATTTGGGCTTCCGTTGGTTCACCCATTGCTTCAGTTCTTTAAACTATGTCCATAAAATTTATGTATACAGCCTTGGCCAAAAGTTTGGAGCACCCCGTATGTTTTGCAGGTGTGCAACACCTGCATTAGTTAACATTACCTTTTGTTTAAATATGAATTAGGCGGTATCTAAAAGGGGATTTAAAAAACAGTGCACCCATTTAGGGCCAAAACACATCTATTGCAAAGCATGGTATCCCTTTCGTAATTTCCAATATTTATTATTTATTTATTCAGTTCACTATTTTGCGTCGTTGTGTACACATACCGTGATCTAGCGTAGTGTTGTGTTGAGTTGCATTAATTTTGATACAAAATGCCTAAAAAACCCGAGCTGTCTCTAGAAAAACACGTAGAAATTCAAATTTTACACGAACAAGGAAAATCCCAAGTTGAAATATCCAGAACTGTCAGGTGTTCGTGCCGAGCGGTCCAACTTGCAATTGAGCGATACGCCGCTACCGGTACGCACGAGGACAGGCCCAGCACTGGGCGCAAATGTATCACCAGTAGCCGTGAGGTTCGGAAATTAGTGAGAGAGTCATCTGAGCTCGCTGCTGAGTAGTCAGCACAGCACAGAGTAACAAAACAATTTCTGCCAGGACGACTCGTCGAAGACTTCAGGAAGCTGGCCTCGAAGGGTGTAAAGCAAGGAAGAAGCCATTGCTCTCTGAGAATAATAAAAAGGCTCGCTATGCATGGGCTTTAAAGTACCAACATTACACCGAAGAATGGTAAAATATTGCGTGGTCAGACGAATCAAACGTTGAGGTAAGTTAGATAGTATGAATGTCCAGACGGATAAATAAGTTTA
>DWJZ01000157.1:0-40705 GCA_018249125.1 Asbolis capucinus
TGTCACGGTGCTCCAACAAGGTGCTTCTCTCCTAAAAGCATTTTGAAGACGAGCTGCATAGTCATGCGAGTAGAAAGAACTTTTAAAATCATAAAAATCATCGCTCTAAAATCTTTTCGACTTAATTCCATTTTCGTTGCGTACGTAGAACTTTGAAGTGTAATAAAAAACAATTGTCAAATGATTTCCCTCCATTTTTTTCTTTTTATTACGAAGAGGGTTGCAACGTTTTAAAAATTTAAGTTTCGATTAGTTAGAAGTGCAAAGGCTTTATTGTGCCCCATGTATAAGCTTCCAATGAGACCTGCTAAAAAAATTGTGTTAGGGTCATTTTCAAATTGACGAAAGTCTTACTTCGCTTTCATGAATTTAATATCCAACTAAATATTTTGCTTCCCCAATAGTTACTGGGTGGGAATCGAAACCACGATTTCTAGTTTAGCAGTCTGATTTAACAAGAATATAATATGCCAGTCACATTTTATGTAAGAAACCTTAAAAATATAACTATATTTAGTTATCTATGTATGTATATTTATCTCACCTCTTGTTAAAAATTAAAAAAAGGGCATAACTTAATGCCCAATGGCATCGTCCACCGGTCAGGAGGAAGTGGTAAAAGGGATGTGGGGCTTAAACATTACTTAAAAAAAATATGTATTTGTAAATATACAATATAAAAATATATACCTAAATAAATATAACATAAATATATTATATCGTTTTTTGCACAGGGCGCATATAAAACTCGTCGTAACTCGTATGTAATTCTTGTAGGCATTTTTCGAGGCAGCACTTGTTGGATAGCTGTCTCGGCAGGCAAGGAGTTCCAAAGTAGTGTTGCCTGAACAGTGAATGAGTAATGGCAGGAACCGCTAAGGTGCGGTGGAATACTGTTTTTAAGATTGTAACACGACCCAAGCATTCTATATTGTGCTGATCTTATACAGCTGGTGGCGCATATCATTTGTATAAATTACATGCAGTCCGTAGGTAAGTAGCATTCTCAGACACCCAGTTTGTAAAATATGTATTTTCCCACAGACATGCATAAACGTTTTCATAAATGTGCATGCAAATTTTCGAATAAATGCTAATTAAATTGTGTTTATGAAGAGAACTTTAAACTATTCTAAGCCGGCGGCTTGTTCGATTGTGAGTAAAAGAAAAAGTTAAGCAACACCGGGCGCGGTCGGTATGTGGGTGACCGCAAGAGGCAACAAATTTCATGTGCGTTTCGGAGAGCACGTTAAGGCACCAGTCCTATTTGTTATTGTTAGATAACAATCGTTTAGCCAACTCGGAGGCCTTTAGTCGGCATAACAACTTCCGACTTCCTGATATTGGCCACTTATCAATCCACCAATCCGGATTGGAGCAGCATAGTGGAGTATGGTCTAGGCCTCTTCAGTATGAAAAGAGAGCTGTGCTCAGTATTGAGCCATCTATTATCTCTGCTAAGCAATAACGCTTCATGCAGACACCGCCATCTAGCGGAGACCGGCGCACAATTCAATCTGCGCGGCGGCGCCGTCAATACATAGTGCAGAGCTAATTAGCGAATACTGAATGTGATTGATAAAACCGAAATAAATTAAATTTACACGCGTAAGATATGAGATATCAAATACGGTTACACCCGTAGCTGGTGCTATCACTTAACATCTGCCCTTACCAACAGGTGATTCACCTTTACTTTCATACAGCATAAACAAAAAGGCCATGGCGACTCTAGTTAGACTTCTATATAATAACCATAAATATCATAAGAGCGGCCGAAAATTGTTCCCGACATGTATACCAATTGATACACACATCACTTAGTCTATCAATAGCATTAGCTGAGAGGATTTGAGATTTACGTTTAAAAAAAATGCCAAATTACGTGTTTAGATCGAGGAAACAGTATAAAACAAAAAATATGTTATTTAATTCATATGAAATTATATCTAAATAATGCAAATTTTTTATTGTTATAATATCAAATGTCAAATAGAGTGTAGTGTAATGTGTAAACACCCAGAAGTGTAATGGAACAATCGTATGAGGTTTGACGTAATGGTGGCGTCTCAAAGCGGATCAAAAACTGAAGTGCCGAATATATGAAGGTGACATATCAATGGTTTTAATATCATTAGTGGTATTAAAAAAAACAATTATAACGATATACTGATATAGCACGTTTTATTAGTTTTGTTTGTGAACAACATACACACTATAATTACAAGGTTTGCTGTGTAAAGGATAGAATTATAAAATATAAAATAAATTATATGCACAATTCCCTGTAGGTATTTACGCAACAACATATTAAAGGCTTAACTTAACATATTCGTGTAGGACCTGCATATAACAAGGGGACAGATAACCTGAGTGAAGCTCGATCAAGTTCGATAGATTACAAACATATATTTAAGGATGTTCAATAGGTACCTACATGATCAAAATCGATTACAATTGACTATTTATAATAAACATACTTATTTCATATTTTATTAATTACATTGTAAGATAACCTGCTACAATTTGCTCCTACATTTTTTATAGTTTCGCACTCCATTACAATTTAGAGGTTGAAAAAATACCAATCATAAATTTATTCCTATTAATACAAGCTATCCACATGCTGGTCGGTGGACAGTCACCCATCCACATCAGGAACACTATGAAAATACCATTGAGCCTTAGATCTCTGGAATATTACAATTCAACTTTTAACCTTTTAACCTTCGGTCAAGAATGTACTAGATGTCGCCATAAACACACAATATACTGTTCGCATAATTATACGCTTGTATATCTTTGTTGAATTACCAACAAACTAAGAAAGTAAAATATTGTTCGACCTTACATTGTAAAGGAGTGCGAAAACACACATCTTTCTTCCAGAAAATTACATATCTTTAGTGAAGCAAATGTTATAAAATTTATTATACGATAAAGACAGAAGTATCTAAATAGTTGGTTGGTTATAAAAACAAACTATAAAAAATGAATCTATATAATAGGACAGGTAAGTAGTTAGATAATTGACTATACTAGGATAATACAAAATTTAAGGGTCCGCTGATAGCAGATATATAAGGCAAAAACGAATTCAGTCTATAGTTTCTAGAAAATGAAAAATTTAAAACATGTATTTTATTCTTATATCTAGATAGAAGCTACTTTAATTGGTTTAGTAAATGTTATTTGTTAAACATTAAAGTTGTAAGTACATTGATAGTCATGATATTAAGTATAATACTCTTACATATATTTTCGAAGAGTTCGATATATAAATAGGTTACTACTATCAACTAAAGGCGATATATGGCGTCAGCTAAATGAGATAAAAATTGTAAAAAAGTTGCATGTTAAATATTAAATGCAAAAATAATTTCAAATTTTTCTATGAGACGGTTTTCTTTACACAAGGAACAGAAATGGAATTATTATTAGGAATAGTAAATTTTTATTCCCACCGTTAAAATAAGGTAAAAAAAATACACAAAAACTAAAAAGCTCGCTTAAGCATATGGCATTCGAATTACATCATATTTCAATACAATATTTCAATATATTAGTAATAATATAAGCTACATACGTAGGAAAAACACTAAGTAATCATTATTTTTTTATATTAACTTCCTATCAACGCAAAGTACACATTTCATGTCTTATAGCGATTTCATATTTAAAGCTTTTCATAGGCAAAGAGCAACGATACTACCCTAATACCTACCACATCAAAACATTTAAATGAAGGGAACTGAATTAAGCATTTAATTTTACGATACGAATAGACATATCACAAATTTTATCAATTCGTTACTTGCAGCTCTATGAAGCGGCCAGTCCAGTCTACAGTAAATAAGTCTCACACATCACATCGACTTCGCTTTCGCAAACTTGAATTTAGGGAGCATTAAAATATGAGCTTTAAATCGGGTTTTTTCTGTTGAAATTTCAAAACTCGAAAATATCAACAAGGAGACTCTGGACGCGCCGTTAATACATATACATATCTGATTCAATGGTAAATTGAACGGTAATGAACACCTTTTAAAGCTCATATTTTATTTCTTTTCTATGACTCGAACAGCAAATTTGAGTCGATGTGATATAATATGCGCAGACCTTTGTAAGAGAAAGAGTTTTCATAAAAGAACTACATAATATTATTTGTACCTACAATTGACAAAACTATGTAAAAATGTGCTCTTTTATATTATTTTTTGTACAAATAATTATATAAACAACAATCCAACGTATATCTTAATTTACAATGTTATCAAAACAAGACTATAACACAATTAAATACAAAATAAACGAAATAATACTAAAACGCATTTTTATTCGTTAGATAAAACATTAATAATGCATTGTACAGTTGTGTGCTTCGTGTAACATCTAAGTTATTATAAAATGGCAAAGTCTTATCTCGAAATGTATACAATAGTGCTTTTATTATTAAAACCTTTAGATAATATTTTGGTAACTTATAAATATGACCCAAATTTTAAATAATTTCGGGTGTAATATTTTAATACAAAATACAAATAACACAATGCCTTTCATCAAGCACTATTGTATGAACACTTGTGATTATCGCCTATATTACATTATGTATAAACGAAAAATTTTGTGTCATGTGATATTTAAAAAAAGTATAACTGGCCTATTATCGAAAAATTATACATTTTCATATATTAATTTTACATTTATTACAATAATCCATTACAATAAATAAAACGATATAAGGGAATGTTTTATAATTGAGCAACAAAAAATTCTTAAAGTATCAAATGGTTATAAAAACTCAACTATATTTTATTCTAATATCAAAGCAGGTTACAAATACAAAGTTAAATTAGATTGAGTCTTGCAAGACAGAAATCGGAGAAAATCTCAATAATAACCAGAAACGTTAAATAGCACAACTTCTCCCTTTCCTCTTTCCCAATGGTCTCAAGTATAGTAGTGAATACTAAATATTCCTCAAGTTGTATCTTCAAAATGTTTAATAATTGTACCTAAGTTAACACAGACAAATTTCAAACCACTACGATATTAAGTAGATATGTAGGTAAAAGGTACAACCATCTAAACTAAAAGTTTCGTAATTTTACTCGTTTTATCACTACAAATAGTGCCAATTATTTACCCACGAATATGAATTGGGCATATGACTAATAGACACACCTTAAGTATAATATTTTTTTGTAATACGATACAGAAAGTATGGCAAATTTTATTCAGTTTTTATATAACTGTGTTCATTTCTTATATTATTTTCATAATTTCAAATACTTTTATTAATTGGTATCGATATAAATTCAAAATACCTTACATAACTGTTAGTACAAAGTGCAATCAGTTCTTCAACATTATATTCGTAAATAAACTTAAAACTTACAAAGTAACATGGCATGTTGTTATGTCAAATTTATTTATATTGGGGCAATATATTTTGTTGTTGGCAATATACATTTGAGAAGTACCAATGATAAAGACAATCAGGTAGGTAGAAAAAGTATTGCTTCATTGGTAGTCTTTCACAATATATTCCTTCTAAAAGATCTACACCGTTATGAAATTATGGGCGAGTTCCCCATACAATTATTAATATAATACGATAACGTCGGAGTCTAATTTAAAAAAAAACATATAAATCACAAAAGCCCTAAAGTACTTCTAGATGACGTTGAATAGAATCTTCATTTAGCAGTGATAAATGCTTACCCGAAAAAGGTTACTAATAAATTGTATACAAGTAAGGATTATATCATAAGCTATAAGTGTGCGAGTTTTTGTTCATATTATTGTTACCTAATTGATATAATTATATGGCAAAAATTGTGTAACTTTTCCAGGAATATATAAACATATAAATCTGTTAATCTTCTTCGCATTATAACGAAGTCATCATCACGAATTCTTCTCCATCATAATACTCTCAATTTGATTATATAGGATCCTGCTTTTCTCATCTCCTAATTTCGTCTTCCCACATGTAATTTATGTGTTTTATGTAATCAGTTACCATAGCCATATTGATCAGTGAATTGTTTGTTCCGTTGCAGTTCAAGTGAAGAAATTATCTCGTTGTTGATAAATGGGTAACTCGACATCAGGCGAGCGGTCGTCGTAATCTTCCATGTCGTTCTGTTGAGGTAATTCTTCTAGTGCCTTGACTGGTTAAATAAAAAAAATATTAGCTATCGTATACATTTTTGCTACTTTACATTGACTGAACCTGTGAATTTGAAACTCCATTTTCAGAAGTCGATTTTTTTCAATAATCATAATATAAATAAAAAAGTATACAAGAATTATTTTATTTGAAACTCATCAAACATAAAAAATTTACAAGGCATGATAAAAATAAAAATACAAAAACTCAAAAAAACAAAAAGTACTACTCACAAAAAAATGCATAAAACCAAATCATGCTGCAACACACTTCATTGAAGACGCCTAGGGCCGCCGCTTTAGCTAATTACTTATTGGGCTTATGACATCTAACGATTAGAATATTCCAGATTGTGTTCATAACACTAAAATGTCGATTTAGGTGAGACTAGAGGTTGTTGTGAATTTGCTATGGTCAACTTGTGAAAATTAAGTGATATAAATATGTATGACGTGTATAAGTAATTAGCCATTCAATTATTCGTAGACGACCCTTGCTCAGTGTTGGTTCCTGTAGAAAAGGGACAAACAACTTCAAGCAATATTGTTACATGCGTGGACACACGTGATTGTTAGTCACAAAAAAATTTTAAAAGAGTTGTTAAAGATAAATTCTACTTTAGGGCATTTATTACTGTAACTCTTTTAACATTTTTTACAGGGAGAGACTTTTGTGTGCACAACGTTAACAACTATTTATTAAACAATAATCTTAGAAGCGTTTCTTGCACTTTTGAACTAGTAATATATGACATGAATTACAATATCATGACAATTGTCAATAATATGATTTCATCAAGGTGCCTATAAAACTTAAACTGCTAGTCAAAAGTGCACTAAACTCAAAAAAGGATAAATTAACAATACAGGAATTGCTGCTAACAAAGTGACGTTAAAACTAGCAAGATAAGGCATAAGGACTAAAAAATCTGCAAAAGATGCATCAAATCGTGGTACTTCATTATTATAGTGATAGTGAAAGTTAAACTATCAATTAACATAATTGTGTTGATTTGAAATAATTTTTTGCAATTAATTTACTGTAAAGTCGTCTCCTGGATGTTTGCATGAAACGTACTGATTAATATTTTCTAGATCATGTGTACACAAGTAAATTGTCTGTTTAATTGTTTTATATTAATTGATACATCATGCAGATCAAACTAAACATTCAAAAAAATTATCTAGCGTACTAAGTCAGGCTCAGAATCTTACCAGCTATAATTTTGCTCATCTCGGTGACTTGTTTGGCGAGAATCTGGTTCATCTGGAGCAAGTGTTCGCGCTGCCGCTTTTCTTCACCGTCTGGGCTCTAACGTTTAAGCACACGTATGACTGTGTTCTTTACATATTTACAGCCAACATTCGAAGCTGCTATCTCAAGCAAAATTTAAGTAGTGTTCATAGATTTTCAATCGTTTCGTTAGAAGGAACTCTTATATATTTGTAAAATTGTTGTGAATTTGTTATCTATGTATGTGTTTAACTTAATAAAATCTGCATACACTACTTACTATTAACAGTGTTTATAATTATATCTTAATGTTATAATAGAAGATGAAATGAAAATTATATAAAATTGAGTAATAGGCCATGCAGAATGTCAAATGAAGGAGATCATTCCGAACAACAATGAAAGCAGATCTAATTCAAGATGCAGTGGTTATGAAAAAGTTAAAGGGGTGCATACAGTTATGGTATAGACACAGTTTCCTAATCGTTTGAAGAGAATGAATTAGAGATGTATTAATGGGAAATGATTTAGCACGACATAACATTTAAATTAGTCAGATGTGATGGACAGAGTTCAGCAAAATCATATTAAATCAGTGCCAGTGACTTGCTGCATTGTAAAATTTTGGTACCGCCTCCGTATCATTAAGAACATGTTAGTCAGTAATAATTACTACAATTTTAACTAGACATCTAACATTTCATAATTTTTTATGCTGCGTTGTAAAATATTGGTACCGCCTCCGTATCGCTAAGAACATGTTAGTCAGAAATAATTTCTACAATTTTAACTTGACATCTAACTTTGCATATTTAAAAATAAAAGCAAAAACTTCACTCACCTTGCTAGGATCTGCGGAGGAGCTTGTAAGCATTTTCTTGATGGACTCGACTTTTTCTTGTCTTTTTTGTTGTTCTTCCGGAGAGAGTTCAGGTGGCTATGGAAAAAACATTACATATTAATTAGAATGTTTGCTTATAATATGATGTCTTCATTGTCTACTGCGAAGCCAAGATGGGGGGTTGAGTTAAGACTGTTATTTATGTATGTTCGTTAAGTATAATCGTCATCTGATATAACCAGTGAACACATTTAACTGGGTATGTGATGACACAACAAATAAAAGTGTAAAATATCAAATTTCAAATATATAATACCTAATATAGCCTAGTGATTAGTGATAGTGATTTGAACGCTCAAACCGGAGGTTCTGAATTCAAATCCTGTGCGCACCCCTAATTTTCAAAGTTATATGTAAAAATGTATTTTAAGTAAATTATCGCTTGCTACGGTGAAGGATATTATGGATACTGAGGAAACCGGCATAAAAAGTGTGTGATATCCACCAATCCGCACTTGGCTAGCTTGGTTGGCTATAGTATACCCTTCATATTGTGAGACCTGTGCCCAGTTGTTGGACAGTTATGGGTTGCAAAAATTAACTAAAGAAAATCAGAATGTAAAAACTGCTTTTACCTTTTCCGGTATGTATCTCTCTGGGATGACAATCTTCTGCGGTGCGGCTAGCAGCTGGTCGATGGAGTCTGGTCGTCGCGGCGGCAATGCTGACCGCACTACGTCCGGCGCCGCACCACGCAAAGCGCGCTCCATATCTGCATCGTCTAAGGATCGCCCCATAGCCTGAAATATATTTCGAATAGTCTACAATTAAGAAAGATTTAAAATAAATATATATTCATACATCCTACTTTATACTAACTTCTGATTCTCTTGTGTGTTAGTGAATTCTTAAGAACTTAAATAAAAGTTATTTACAAGATTGCTGTTTTTTTTCTGTGATCATATACTTGTATTTCGAATGTAAATAAATGAAATAATCAATATATTTTTAGTGAAAGTACTTACATCCTGATTGTAATTTTCTTTGGGGATTTCATTAAGAGTTTTCGCACTCAGATGATGTGGAGCAGTGTAATGTCTCCTCTTTTCCTTCGGAACTTGTCTCCGGTGCAAGGAACCATTTTTCGTTCCATCTCCTGACATTTCTGTTATTATCTGCTTAGCAGCTTCGCTCCTGAATATCGGTGACAACTCCATATGAGATCGAGTCAAACTAGCAATGCTGCTCGTTTTAGATATTGGATCATTAGTCAATGTCCTAGAACTATCGGTGGGACTGTTTAAATACTGAGTCGACAAGGACATCGTTTTATCATATCCAGAGCGGTCGTAACTTTTGTGGTAACTACTGCTTAGTGAAGAAATGTCACGAGAAAAATCATAGTTGGAAAGAGATGGACTAGAAGGATATTTTGGACTGAGATCCAAGTTTTTGTCATTCAGTCGAAGATAAGTTGGATTTTCCGAAGGTTGGGGTTTTGAATAATATTCCTCAAATTTGCTGAAATCTGTTCGGGGCACTGACGATGCTCGAGCGTAATTTGTGGGTTGAACTAATTCCTCCTCAAGAAACTGATCTAGATTTGCCGTAATATTGTTAGTAGTCCAATCGGTCATAGGTTGTAAGGAACGCTCCCTATCTCTCTGACGTCTCTCGCTTTCGCGCTTTACTATACGCACTGTTTTAATTTCCTGTTTTTCTACATTAGACAAATTGCCTGTAAAAAACAAATTCAATTGTTATTACAAATTAATAAATATAATAATATCATTAATTCTACCCGTTTTTTAAATTTCATTTTAACATACCGAAGGCTGAATGTTGCAAATCTTCACTTGTCAATGGTGAAGTGATATCAGCACCAGACGCCCTTGTATCCACATATAAAGGTGTCTCCACATTTGACTGGCCGTAGTGTCCCGGGGGCAATACTTGACCAGTCATATCATAATCATAGTCAGTGTAACCATGGTCTATAGTATGTCCTGTATCTAAGTTGGTCTCTTGCCAGGACGATAGTGGACGTCGTTTTCCTGTAACACATATTGGATTTGCAAATATAATTTTCAATACCAAACATTTTCAAAATAGTTGAAAAACAATAATCATAGTTAAATGCAAAATAAGACTGATAATTGGATTTGATTATGAATTTTCGTTTTAATTAATAATATTGTAATTATAAGTGTCCCTTACAGGTACCGAAAGGCTTTTAACTTCGTTAATATGTTTCATAGTCGTAATGTAAAATGAGCAACTAAATAATGCATACCAGAGTCGTGGGTGATTTGTAAAGCCTGCGACTGCTGAGTTAAGTGTCTGACAGCTCGACTTAACTCCTGTCTCTGACGTTGCAATGCTGACACCAACTGCTGTACTCGTGATACTTCTGCAATTAAATAGGTATAAGAAAACAATTAATAACAAAACACGTAAGTTTTCGTAGGAATTTGATATTTTGATTTTAAAGATTTTAATCACCTCACATATAAAATTACAATTACATAACCCTGGAAATATTCATACTAATCGCATCAATGTCAAATGTCAAAACAATGTTAATACTAGTTTATTGTACACGATTAGAAAGGTTGAAAAAAATTAAAAATGTGCTTCAATACAATAAAACAGGCCTCTAACAGCAGTAGCGAATTAGAATGAGCCTTATTAGGTATTATATGGTGAGTTATTACTTACCATCCTCTAACATAGCAGTAGCGTGTGCGGGATGCGCCAGGGCAGGGTGCTGGGGCGCGGCGCGACGGGCTTGAAGCGCGCGTCGTAGTTGTTGCAATTCGCGTTCTAGCCGAGCGTTGTCTGCTACTGTTTGCTCCAGTTTCTATTAAATCACAAACAAAATCATTACTTGCTATTATTTTTGTATTATTTCATTTTCTTTTGAAATCCTTACAAAACTTAAAGATAGTTTTGCAGCTAAGTTTTTGGGCTATCCGAAGTACTTAACGATGGTTTACCCCAATTAAGAACAATGCAGTTACTATAAAGTTGAATGTTAGACAGCTTGCTTTGTTATAAATATAGTAGTGACAATAAATTGTAATTATTAATAAGACTACCCTGTATGTACCATTCAAGTTGTTACACGAAGGGCAGGGGATAATTTTAAGCTATGTGCTGAGCAACTTAAATTTCGTGAAACAGAGTTACTTACATTCAAAATAGCACGCATTAAAATATTAAATGCTAAGTGCTTAAATTTGTTCTTAACAAAATTAAATTAAGATTTTTATAGGTAGAATTGAAAATTACATATAATTTAGATATAATAAAAAGGTAATAAAATAATAAGTGCATGATATAGATGAAAACCTTATAAACCTTAGAATTGTGCGCCAGCATTGTGTGCACGCGCGCTAATTCTGCTTCAAGAGCGTCTCCGGATGACCGCGTCGACCGTTTCTCTGCTCGATTTACGCTATCTAGCTTACCACGCACTCCTGCAATTAATACAATTTTAGTCTTTAAATGCCGTACACATACAAAGAACAATATTTTTTTAAATATTATTTTTAACTGTTCAAGGAATATATTTACGCCAAAACGGTATGCTAATATTATTTATATAATAATAATAATATTTAAAAACTTTCGTCGATAGCGTTAAATTTAAGTAAAAAAATCGGAATTACTTTGACTGTTTACAGAACGTTCAAATTGCTTCTAAAACCTCAACTAGTTCAATCACCTATGAAAGTTAAAATTAACAGTTGACAAAAACAAAATTCAAAAATTGTATACCAGTCAGTAGTGACTCGATAGTATCTTTATCCGTTTTCAGTCCTTGTAAGATGGCAGCTTCATCAGCTAGTTCTTGTTCCAATGCCCAAAGTTCCGCCACTCTTACTCTCGCTGCCTCAGTCTCTAAAGGTTTACCCGCTGCAGCACTTTCTAACCACCTGTAATAACTTTTTTTAATAAGTGGCAAATGAGCAGAAGAGCCATATTATCAGAAGTATCAAAGCAATGACAAGTGTATTGTAGGCCAAGAAAGTAAACTAGCTCTAAATTATAATATATACAGATGAATCTAAACCTAATTGCAAATGTTTATCAGTTTGTAAACATCGTCGAAACTAGTGTTAGTGTACCATGTATTAGTTACCTTTGTTGCTCTAACGCATGCTCTGCTAAAACTTTCTGTCTCAATCTCTGGTTCCTCTCCAAACGTTCTACTGTGGAGCCTGGTCTGTTGTATAATGATCCTAATTTTACCATATTGTCCACTAACTGTACCAAGGGTTTACTCTTTTCATATTGATGTTCGAGATCCATTAACTGCATTTTAAGTTGTTCAAGCCGTTGTAGGCTCTCCTCACGCTCCATAGCCTTAAGTGAGCTGATACAGTCCTTAAATGTCATAAAAACTTAAATTTAGACGTATTTATATTTATTTGATATAAATGTGAGATTTAAACTGCTTTTGTTCACAAATGTCCCTGATGTTTGAATGAATCTTAAATGATTCATAAAATTTGCAACTAAAATTACTATAAAGATTTCAAATGGTAAGACAAAAACAGTAAGGGTATATACTAACTAATGCACAAAATACTTATCAACAAAATGAAAACCAATGACACCAAAGTGTATAACAAACTCTACATAAAGAAATAAAAAGCATGAACAAGCACCTCAATACTATTGATTTGCACACAACATTGTTCAATGGATCGATGTGTGGCGGCGTGACGTCGTCGCAACTGTATGAGAAGCAGCACCAACTCCTCGTGGCTTCTACCTAGAAGCTCCCCGGCAGTTGGCACTTCTTCCGTCTCTTGACTGGTTGGATGAACCTCCTTAGGCTGACACGCAATAACGAACATAAATCAACGCAACATAACACAAGCTGTGATACCAACGAAAATAAAAAAACTAGACTAATAACTGCGAATGTACTACGAAACGTAAATAACTGGCTGAATTTACATATTATTACATTACGTAATAAAAACATGACACAAAAAAACATAAACGAATGTGCTTTTGTAAATATCCTAACTAACATTTAACAATTTGAAATGTCTGGATTCTACTGTACATTTCTACTTTGAGACACAACATAGCAACACAAATTACTATTTAAATCTAACACAATATTATCCAAAACTAAACCATACCATATCATCACTATCAGTGTTTCTTCTTACTCTGGGGCTTACAGCTCTTATCGGTTGTTGCATTGCTCTTGATGGAGATCGAGCCCAAGTTTCTTCATTCGCCGTTAACGCATGTAACTATTAGAAAGGAGAACAAAAGGAGAAAAAAAATATGTATTCGCCGGTCTGTCATCTTATACATAGTAAAACAGAAGTGTAAGTATTTGAAAATAATGAAGATTCTTACGTTTTGCTGAGATGTCATAATCTGTTGGGTCCCATATTGATCACTTGAAGATTTGTCTTCTACCCATCTCACTCGAGGACTAACGGCCCGAACTGGTATATTGCCTTCTCTATTACTTCGCCCAATAGATGTGTTACTTCCGAGAAATGCTTTCTTTGATAGTTGTTGCTGGTTTTGTGTATTATTGTTTGTGCCTAATTCTATATTTGTGCCTGACATTGACATGGAAGCTAAAAAGAAAATTATTGTCGTCAATTATTAAATGTACGTTTATTACAAAATATATATACGTACACTTGTTAAACAATATAAGACGATAAAACATGATAAAGTGTTCTGCTAGCAAACATTTTCACAAATTAGTAGATTACAATTGCATGATTTGGTATAAAATATGTACATTGTATAAATCCGTGTTAAATTTTGTGCATGCTAAATAATTATTCACCTTATCTTGTTTTAAGCCCAATCTTTGCCGAAACATTTATTTAAACTAAATTAATTAAATTAAAAATGCCAAAATATTTATTTACAACTATTTAAAAAATGACTTTGCTTTGCTATAATTTTAGTAGAAATGGAACTTACATAGTGTACCTTACAGGACCATAGAATGTTAGAGGATACCTTCATTGCTTGCACTTTCTGTCCCGGTGTCCGTATTATAGAGGACGTCGCTTGTGCCCACACCCACACCCGCACCCCGCACGCATCCTGGTCCGCCTTTCATTAAACCACTGGACAATAGATCCCACTGCCTCAATTTTTCCCTATCGATTTCAAATTGTTTTTTATCCTTTTCTTTTTTTCTATATTGAACGTGGCCAGTTTCTAAGACAAGGGAATTTTCTGATGAATCTATGGTTAACTGTTCATAAACTCCCTCATCTGTATGTTCTTCAAGAGCACTGACTGTACTAGCTAGACAAACGTAAACATCATTTTCATCTACCTTTTCATTTTCTTCTTGGAAAACACTGTCAAAGTTAACGTTGTTTTCTTGAAGTCTCTGAATTTCATTTTGAATATTATAATTTACGTAAGTTGGGGTTCTACTAATTTTTCCTAAGTTTTTCTTTACTCTTTTTATACTATTTATACATGACATATCAACTCCAGTTCGCTCCGATAGCGGCAAATCAGACGGTCTTGCATCTAAGTCATCCATAGAACGTGCATGTCGATGAGATACACGTCTTAAATTATCACGCCACAGAGTATCTTCATCCCAATGCTTTTCACCTGGACATATAACATTTTCATAGGCACTTGCATCAGCCTCAGCATCGTAATAGACAGTATTTGAAGAGTTACCACTGCAGTGTGATGACATGCTACCAGTAGATACTTTCAAATTACAACGATTAATACTGCTTGAATCCGGTGATGAATTTTCTTCACTAATATTATAGTTACTACTCCGTTTACACCCAAGACCTGGTATAAGATTGATTGATTCTGGAATTTTAGAACTTTTAAATCCTGTCGACTCATAAATGTTCTTGAGATCGATGTCCGAATCTTTTTCTGCGGCACTTAAAAATTCAACTGAAACGCTTCTTGCTGTAGCAGCAAATTCGTAAGAACGATCAGACATTAGCAATTGATTGTTTCTAATCGGATTATGAATATGTGAAATATCGTTTTTCTTATGGAGTGGTCCTTTACGCCTCTGGTTGTTCAACTTACGATGGACATTAGTATTTTTCAAAAAATGTGACGTTGGCAAAACATTAATATGCTCTTGTGATGATAAATCAGAATAATAATAAGGAGCGCTGTGTTCAGCTGAACTATCCCGGCTATGAAAGCCTGTCGTAGACGATGATGTATTAGTCTCAAGTGCAGTTTTCAGTGTAGATTTCTCACATTCAAATTCTTTAATTTTATCAGCTACAACACGATTGTTCAGATTATTTTTTATAATACTCTCTTCGTTGTTTTTTCGATAAAAAGATATGGGAGATTTTGTAATGCTGATTGAACTACTAGAACTCTGTGAGCCCGTACAGGTTAATATTTGCTCATTATTTATATTTATTTGAGGCACTAAGTTTCTATTAGGGTCTGAAGATGAACATTTAACTGTATTTATAGGTGAGCTCGAACAACGAGTATGTCCTCCGGCGATTAAATGACACCGATTATTATTATTACAAATATTAAATGAGGATTCCGATGGAGAAGGATATATCACTGAATTCGCATAATTTATATTGTTACACATTGCTTCACTTGTACTTGGTAGTGATGGATCTAAACAACTACTGAAACTTACATTTATGCTGTCGTCAATTGAAGTCTGAATATCAGTTTTATTGAGTTCAAACAAAGAGTCGTCTGATAAAGGTCTCCGTTTCAGCATATTTTCTAAATTTCGAATGCTTGTATGTCGCAAGTCTACAATTGATTCGCAATCTCTTAAACTAGCAATTTCTGAAGACACATTTGATACGGCCATTTCAAACTTACTACTAAAATCAGATTCTATGGACAATCTAGAAGATCCTCTATCTGCATTATAGCTCTGAAGGGAATCAGTCTCAATGCTACTACAGTTTTGCTGTTCTTGTATCGAATCATTTGGACAGTTAATAAATCCATCATTCGCCTTGTTAATATCATTCACTAAACTTGCTCTGCTGTTGCGAACCTTTTCACCTCTAGAAAGAGTATCATGAATAGATGTTCTACTTCCATAAATCATTAGGGAAGTCGTTCGTCTTTTGCCACTATTCATATTTTGATTTTCACTCGTCAGCATTTTCAATATTGAGTTATCTTGAGATATGTCAGACTTATCTAACTTATCCAAAATATATTTAGATAAAGCTTCACCTGACAACTCATGGATGGGTGGTGAGGAGGTAGGAATTGGAGGTGGAGGAATAACGTCAATATCCGAACTGTCTAATCGTTCTAAAATTGTACTACTTGTACTGAGGTAATATGAAGCAGGTCTGAATGTATCTGATATACTGAATCTACTAAATGGAGCATCCACTGGTAAAGTATCCTTTAAGTAGTCATCATCCATTTCTTTTAAAGCTTTTTCATTCTTTGCTGCTCTCTTAACAGTTTGATCTTTGGTTTCAGCGAAATTAGTAACAGTATCACATACAAATTTTGCTTTTGCTGTTACTTCTTCATTTTCCTTTTCATCTTTTTCTATAACATTACTTAACTCCATATATACGGGCTCGACTTTTCCGTTATTAACACATACTATCTCATATGTCTGCATATCTTCTTCCTCATTTCCTAAATTCATTTCGACATAAGGATTATCTTCATAGTGCTGTGACGTCATGTTATCAAATACAGTTAGATTTTTTAAGATCGTTTTGTGTGCAGGTTCAATCGCAGATGTTTTACGTGGACTCATTGGCAAATAATGCTCTTCTCCCAATATCTGTATTCGTGGCGTTTCAGCATCACTGTCATCCAATTTATTATCCTCTGCGTTTACACAGTTTTGTTCATCTGAACTAAGAGTAGAATTTATTTCACAATTGTCTTGTCTATTTGTAGTTTCAGTATCTGATTCTAATAGCACTTCATCCAAATCATTATCAGTATACTCTTGTTGTGTTTCAGATTCTGATTCACTGTCGTGAGTTTCATAACCATCATTTTCTGCTGTATTCAAGATATCCGGATCGATAGGTTTTGCAATGTTTGTAGATATCAATGAATCTTTCTTTGAATCTTTTACATTATTATCAACTTCTTCATTACTACAAAATTCTTGTGGAGTCGATAAAATGTTTTCGTAAGTATTTTCTGAAGAATCTACGATGTTATTATGATTATCTTCAGCATGAATGTTAGGTTTTTCTTCCAATTGAGCGATACAGAGTGCGTGCGGGGTTGTTGGTCGCATAACAATAGGACTCGTTATGTTCACATTATGGGACCTTCCTGCCTGCATATCTCTCGGTTTTTGCAGATCAGTGTCCGATGTTTCCTCTGAGGTGCAAAAGCGAAACCAACGTTTTATTGTCTTTTAATTACAAATACCAAAAATATTTTTTCAATTAGTTATGAATGTTAGTAAAACCCTTGTTTATTTAATAAAATTTATGTTAGGAATTTTCTAAAACAATATTGCCAAAACCATATCAGTTTTCTTAAACCCATCACCGGTAACTAAATGAGCTTTATTAGTATAAATATAACGTCCCAGCAGGCAGGAAGGTACCTTTCCGCAAAGCGAAGTCGTCATAATGCTATTGCAAATGTTCAATATAGAATAAGTAATCTTAGTAATATAGTAATGTTATTTATGTGGCATTTTTATATTTTACGAAAATATACATAAGTACACTCTTAGAATAATTTTACACTACCCAAAGTAATTCTAATAATGAGATGTTGATACACTAAATAAAAATATTATCAGACAATTTTTAAATTTAACTACATAAAATATTACGTAAAATATAATTTTAATTTTATAACAAACAATAGTATCTAGTTTCTCTGTCCATGCATACGATATTTTTATTTTTTATTTTCTAGCATGCGACCATAAATAGTTATAAAAATAATATTATATCCGTTGTATGTTATGTGCACATTGGCATCTAAAATACAAAGTAAAACAGGATTATGGAAAAACGAATTTTACGACAGAAAAATCAATTGTAACTTTAATTCATAATATCATGCTGATCGATTATTAAAAATATTTTAGGATATCTGAGACTACATACCTTCATCATCAGAAGAGTAGCTATTGTATGATGCATTTGTGAATGTTTTGGACTTGTATTGATCAGATCTCAAGGACTGTCTACTCTGATTTAGAGACCTCGCTAATGATATTGCTGCCGGTGTACTTTTACGAGTTAAAGGAGACTGTAACATCCTCTGTTTCCATTCAAGTAACCTTTTCATAGATTCTTCACGCTGTACGAGACAGAATAAAAACAAAGAAAACAATGATATTGTGTAAACATGCATCGAAAAACATAAAAATTTAGATTTTTGTTTGAAATTTTACCTGTTGTACTTTCTTTTCTCCATCTCTATCATTTGCGGTTGAAGGCAATCTCGCGCTTGCTGATCGCATAAAGCTATCTGCATGCTGATCAAGTCTACTAATTTCCTTAACATAAGCACTGACATTTGAACCATCACTCATCACGCTACCGCTTCTATTTAAATGTTCTTTCCGAGTTTCTAATGCTTTCTCTCTCAGGGTCCAATTTGAATTTAAGCCCTCAAGATCACTGTACTTAGAGTGATAACTAACATTATCCCGATTATTTCTGGTTAAGTTAAATTCAGTTTCATAATTGTTATTTGTAACTTGAGGATAAGGGGAATGTAATTGTTTTTCTGCTAGACCACTTGCATATTTTGCTAAAGGAATTTGAATATTTCTTGGACCTTGCGATTGCTGTTGGAGATATTGAGCTGATTGTCGCATTTTTTCGGCGTAGCTCTCTTCAGAATAGTATCGGTCTGAACTTGGGTCATAATATGAATGAATGTCGAGACTAGATTTTGGTCTTTGTGGTTGTTTGTGAGGTTCAATAGTCCTGGTAGGCATAGTTTTATTTAAAGCTTCATTCTTTGATTCATATTCAAGAAAGTCAGCACTGTGCGGTCTAGGCATCGGTGGTTGTATGCCACTAGATTGCATTTTTTTCCTCCTTAGAACAGACGGACCGCTGAAAGTTTTTTCTGGTACCTAAAAATAAGGTTATCATACCAGCTTAAAAAATAAAAATAGGTACGTTATTACTGGTACCATAATATTTTTACATGTTTACAAGCAGTTTATACTCATTCAGACTCATGAGTGATATTTATAATTTTTTATTACACTGCGTTATCATTGTATTTATAATTAAACATCCCTCCCTACATTATTTTCACCAAATTAAAAGTATAAATTTTATACTTACGGCGTTGGAAGTATTATCTTGGGGTTGTTTATTACTGCAAACGCTTATATTGTCTCGAGACTGAGATGTGTTGAGGGTCTTCGTAGGAGTTTTATCATTCTCTGTAGTATGAGTATTGTAAATGTCTTCGTAATCTCCTAATTTACCTTTGTTGTAACCAGAACCAGTATTAGATCTGCCATAGGCGTCGGGTGTACGTCTTTCAGCTAAACGGTCATTCCCTCCAATAGTGGACCTACTTGTCCTAACATTTATTTCTCCATACACATCTTTAGTATAAGCATTTTGATCTATATGAGCACTTGTTCGTGATTCTAGATAAGATTCCTTATAATTTTGCTTAGTTACGTCTTGTTCTAATGATTGTTTATTTTTCATAGACGTAACCTCATTAGTCTTTGGAGATACTTCCGCTGGAGGTGTATAATCTTGCAAAAACGGGTTACGTTGTTGTCGATCGTATAATCGTTCTTTCGGAGTATCCGGCGTTTTAATCTCTTGTTGATTTCTATTCCTATTATCAAAATAAGGAGATTGAGGGTTAGTCCTATACATATTTATAGCAGAAGATTGAGTATTTTCTAAATTTTCGGTGTTTGTGTTTGTTAATGCTAATGAAAGATGTTGCGTATCATACGATCGTTTGGTTTGATATTGTGATTGTTGTAACGATGGTGATATCGGACTACGAGTGTATGTGCTCTCTTGATTTGTACTACTTTGGTAGTTCATATGGTCCTGATAACGAGTGATATTTGTGCCTAGACTGTAGTGTGATGCTGGCTTTTTGAGTAGATCGTAGTTGGGATCATACCTGCAAATTTTCAAAATGTAATGAATAGTTCTTTTTTACTAATAAAGCAAACTGTACAAGCAAATGAAAATAACGCATTAAAATATATTGCATTTTATCTTACATATCAGGACTCGGTGAATTATAACCATCATTGGACCTCCTGGGCTTAGGTGGGGCATTTGCGTAAGTGGGTCCTGGTACCTCATCGGAATCCTTAAAAATAATTTTCAATGTAAATACAACAATGATAGATTTACAATTTTTGTAACTTACGATAAATATGTACAAGATGATCGCATATTCCAATTGTAAAGTGATTAAAATTAATACTTCTAGGATAGAGTGAATAAACTACATAAGACTGTCCTTGGTTCCACACTGACAGAGTTATTGTCGGTCACCTGCACCGCTACAATATGTGATCGTTAACACAATAAATACATACCTCTGTTTTCGCAGCGGGCCGATCGATCTGCTTTTGCAACTGGTCACTATAAATTCAAAAAAGGATATTTAAATGGAAATGTTACGTGTAACGCACGTGGCCTAGAAATAGTGTTTTACATATTGCATCGTGATTAATATATATGTATTAGAAACTTATATATCTTACTTATGACCCTGCATAAGCGCTGCCATTGTAAGTGCTTTGACCCATTTCAACATTGCTTCCTGATCTAATGCAGCTAAAACATAGGTCCTCATATTTGCATGTTCCAATTTAAATGCAAACTTGCGCATCACTTTATCCTCGGCTGTACACGCGGATACCTTGTATGATGGTAGAAGTACAGATCCCAAAAGCTTCTCTTCATCTTGACCTGAAATAAGTAATAATTACAAATTTAAGAAATATGTAGATGACGATACAATGTTTTTTTCGTTGTAGGATCATCGAATATACTTACTTTTGTAATAAAATAGACAATATTCTGATAGCACAAACCATCGCTTTCTCCAAACTTTTAAGCCATCTGAACCCTGTTTATAAAGTATTCCAGCAATTGTAACAGGAGCTGCGGGGATTCTTTGTGCTATTGGTGAACGCAAGGCTTGATTCCCACCACTACTTCTTCTACTCTCTGATGATGGAGATTTTATGCTGGGCGTACTAGATTCACTTGATTTCATTGGTGATATAACGCCAACATTATTCTTTTGCGACTGATTACTAAAATCCGATGGTGGTGACTGACTTTTTGCCTTATCTTCATCTAATTGCTTCCTGTATCTTTCAATTTCTCTAGCATCAGCAGCTTGGCTTGCCTGCCACTGGGCTTCCTGATACTGTCTATTTTGTCTTTCCATTTCCTTGTACTCATTATTTTTCGTATACCTATCAGCTTCTTTTGGTATATCGCCCATAGAATAATCTTTGAAATCATGTTTACTGCTGTATCGGTCCAAATCCCTGTATGAACCGTCAGAATATATGCTATTTTGAAGATTTGGTGGAGGTTGAACACCGTGAATTTGCTGCAATAAAAGTTGCCGTTCTGCAAATTTTTGCTGTTGATGCATTTGAGCCTGGTTCTGATAGTGCAATTGTTGCTGCATTTTCATTTGTTGAATTTCATTATATTGTTTCCTTAATAACTCAGTATTGCTTTGAGGTCCTATTCTATTCGAATACGGAAGGTACGGTTTAGAACCGAATTGATTTACATTAGGCCTATACATTGGTTGATGGTTTTGGTATATTTGATTACTATCTTTCGGTGGGTTACGTTTAAGGTAGTCGTGGTAGACTTCGGCATTATATCCTTTTGGGACATTATGTAACAGTTCATGATTAACATTTTGGTCTGGAGGAAGCTCTGTTCTTTCGATACGAGTAGGAGACTGAGGATAATGATTATAGTTATCGTTAGTCCCATAATACCTTGTATACTCATGATTGTGACCTGTGCCATAAACATCATGTCTATTCTCTAATAATGGCGATCGTGCATTCATGTTCGATTGATTTTGTAAAAGTTGGTGCATAACACCATTTGGTTGAATTTGGTTTGGCTGAGCTGTATTTGGATATGTGGTAATTTGAGTATGCTGTGGAGAATAGATTTGGTCTGGATGAACATGTTGAGCCATGAGATGTTGCTGGGTCAATGGTTGTTGAGTAGCCGGCACAGTTTTCTTATTCTCCATTGGATACTGATCTTGCGACGTTGGAGGGTCAAGCCTGTAACAAAATAAAATATTATGTAAGTCAACGGACGAAAATTTAAAACATCGTTTTTCTAATAAAAAGTTAAAAAATAATAACAACCGTCTATATTTATGATATATCCATTATATACTCAATTTGTTTGAAATATTTTGAGTACAATTACAGTAAGTTATGCGAAGATAAACGTGCCAATTCAACATAGGTAACATATTAAGGTCTCAATTAAAAAATTCTCTACGCCAGGAAAATTTATGGCGTTCGCAGAAATTATTAGGATTAAGTTAGAATTAGGTGCTATATGCTTTGTAGGCTTTGAAACAAACGGCTACACGATGCACCATTGACCGATCCTAAAATGATAAAATAACTATGGACAGCGTGAAATTTGCATTATGCCTACGGGTGACAATAAGAATATTTTATTGCTCTTTTACTATACCAATAGTTTATAATACTGCAGGCATAATTATAAATAAGTTATGAAACTTTAGGTAATTCTCTTTTCTATGGTAGCTATACCGCGATGATAAACTTTATTCACAACATCTCCTACTGATACTATACAAGGAGATTGTTCGAATCGATAACGAAACCAGAATACAAGTTTAATCAAAGGCAATTGATATACTCGTAATATTTCTGATCACTTATTTATTCAGAAATTGCGTGTTCTGAACACACATAGATAGACCGCAACGGCTTCATTTTGCAGTCGAATAGGTGTTATCGACGTCAGTTTTATTACATTATATTTGAAGAACTGGTGAGTCAATATTACCCACTATCACGTAACCTATTGTGTAAAGAAAAACTATTTAGCGCCAATGTTACTAGAATGTATTTGCTAAATAAAAAAATACCAAACCATAAAGATCATTGCAATGTTACATATAAAACAAACAAATGCAAGGGAAAACTAAGATGTGTAAATTAAAAAAAAACGTATAGTATATACATAGACTAGTGCAGTAGTTACTTAACAAAAACAAACTTAACAAAACTATTTTATTTCAAATCAGCACTTTATTACGTTTGCAAGTAAAATATAATACGAGTAAGAAATCCATTCTCCCATATGATTTATCTCAAAGAACTAATAAAAATTATAAATTGCATTATGTGTAGGGGCTATGTTGAACGCATAACGAGCAAAAAGGTGTTAATTCTCGCAGAAGGTAATGTGGAAGCTTGATGAAATTGAAATTGCTTTCTAAAGCTAAGACTTGTAAGCTTGCTGTAATTACAATATGAGAGGCATCTTCATTTATTATTATGTAACTGCACCTATAATCGCTTGATGGCTCACATCTTTCCCATGTTGTATCTTGTCGCAAAAAAAATCTACAAAGATCCAATGTCAGAGTGAAAATCGAAGTTATTATTGAAAACAAAAATGTTGATTGTTGTGGCGCATAATAACACAAGCATGTAAGAGGTTAGCAACCATTTTAATGTAGGCCAAACAGAGCTATTGTCTTCACACTTTAATACGGATAATCAAGTTACTAAGTATCCGGTTAAGTTGGTCAAACCGCATTATATCTCGTCTTAAATATCTTATAGTAATTAAAAACCTTTTCGTTTCATAGTTCATATTAAAACTTTTAATAAAATATTCTAAAAATTCACAGACACTAAAAAATTTCGTTATATAAGAAGTCGAATTAAGCATTGTCAAAATTGGACAAAAAGTTCTGTTCGTGGAGAACCTTGTTGTATATAAATATTTAACAATCTTGTAAGCAAAATGGACACAAACAAAGCAAAAAGTAAAATCTCATTTAGCTTAACATACCGTAGCTCTAGTACTTAACAAATTCTACCAGTTATTTACTACGTACAGTAACTTATTAAGTTACATAATTTCGTATTATAGGAATTAATAAAACAACATAATTATAATCAGTTACAGACCACTAAACTGTCTACACTCATTGAGTAGAGATTGACTTAGCAATGCAAAGATATATCCGTGGGCGATGAATATGTAATGTCGTATGCTTAATGTAATACAGTACGCGCATATTTCAACAATATGAATTAATTATAAACATGTTTAAAAGCAGTGTATGATATTCATAAGCACGCTGAATTGTAATGCATATAGTTATGTATCGATACATTTATTCCACATTTGACATACAAATTAACACCTTTGACTTAAACATATCGGTAGTAGAAATACTTTAGGAAACGAATCCTTCCATGAGGCACAAGCATAAGAGTCTCATTACCGGGAATGGGTTTCGATTAGAATAAAGATGGGGGTCAATGGTAGAGTGTACGAAGTGGGAAGCACATATGCAGTCTAAAAGCTTCCATTACTGTTGTTAACAATGATGTCAATGGTAACGACTCAATGATCCGATGAAATGAAGAAATGTTGTTGCCAAAGGGTCAACCATCCAGCTACCGACCGCTGTAGTTCCTTTACTCAGCCATTCACTAATCAAGCCTGTTAAAAATGCCACTAACTAATTAATTGATAATTAACTATAAATAGTTTCCGTAGCAAATTTAAATAGAAAAGCGACAATTCGAAAGCGACAAATTACTTGTAAAAGAAGCGTATTCTTCCCAATTTTGCATAACTAATTAGAGAAAGCTGGTATTAGGAAAATATAATGACCGGAAAACTCGGTAGGCAGAAACAGTCGGGGCATCCGTCCATCCATCGCGACCACTTCCTTTTAAACATAGTAATGACTTGTCAATCAATATAGTTCTGCAACGGAAATGTCCTAATGACGAAACTATTTTCTACTCTCCTAAAACTTCAAAACGCAGTAAATATGGAAATTGTTTCAACTCAGTATTCAAATGAATCAATATTTTTAATATATTCCCAAGCTGTTTTTAAATTTATTACAAATGTTTATTATAGAAGTGTAAAATACAAAAGTTTTAAAATAATAAAATCGATTTATATTAAACTGCATTTTAATAAAGTAAACTGTATTTTACTTATAAATTACCTACATACATATATAAACACAAAGTTTGGACATTAAAAGCCTGCTAGTCATTATCCAATGATAAAAAGAGGTACAAAAGGACAATAAAAAATATACACAAGAATTTGACAGATAAAAACATTAAACAAAAAAAACCGAACGATCAAGCGCCGAATCTCATAAAATTAGCAACAAAGCCAGCATTTTTCTGAGTAGTTGACATAATTCTCAGAAGTCTACGAAATAGCAGAAAGAAGACGTAATTACCACTATCGCGGTGTTTAGTCTGGGTCGTTAAAAATAATGTGATAATGCATTACGAGGCACTCGGACGAAGAACCACCGGACTAATTGGCACATCGCCAGAACCCAACACACATTTAGACCACAAGACGTCCCAATGTCAATCTTACAGCGGATTGACCTACATTATTTCTAAATGAGTTCTAGGCAGCGGTTGTAACCGTAATGCGGCTTGCCCTCGTTGACAATTCTATAGATTAAATTGGGAATCACTCATCTTATGTAGCCCGCCGGCTTGTTTCGACTGTAAGGGATCGATTTAGCAACAGCGAGTGCGGACGGTAGCAGGACGGGTGACTGCTAGTGGCAGAAGACTCTAGACGCTACTCATGACTTCCTTTCCTTCTTTCTATATTGTAGGGAAATATTGACCGAATATTAGCCACAGCTAAAATTACACCTACTTATTTTAAATTTATCCATTAAATTAGCTATAATAAAACATAACCTCACGTTAATTTCAAAAGTTCCTTTAATTGTTGATACGAGTATAATAATATTAATAATATGATAATAGTACGAGTAGATACAAAATAGACTACGGAGGATCAAATTTTAGTTCTTTAATTATTGATGTTTTTTCTTTGGTGAATATGTACACATTGTGTCATCACAATACAGATTTAAAAAATATTCATCAATGTTTTGCTAGGGAGTTTTATTATAAGTATAAAAAAATCACAATAAAAGCTGATGTTTTCGGACGTTTTTAGATACTGACTCATCGATCAAATAGATCAACAATGTGGCGTAAAATAACATGTTACTGTTCTGTCTGGCACAACAGACGCTGCACCATATACTATTAGTGAACTTTAAAAAATGCCACTTTATTACCGCACTCGATTCTTTAGTTATTTTGTTAAGATATTCTATACTAAGAAACGACCTTAGTAATCATTAACAACTCAGATTTTAAATTCATCGTGTACTGTGTACATACATTATGCTACTCGTATGTTACAGTTCAGCCGGGACCATGATCTATGAAAATGGGTCGAAATATCGGCGCGAAAAATATATCGTGTGTAACATGCATAATGGACTCTGAGTGATGCAGCTGACTTCCGTTTTATTTACTGGAGTGTTTCTATAGCACTTATATGGAATTTAGTTACACGATAAACGCAGCACGTTTATATCAATTATGTAAACTGTGAATGAAGAATGACGTAATAACCAACCACAAAAAGGTGTTCAACACTTGTGTTGGATACAATTATGATACACCTGGAACGCAGCTACATCGATTAAATTACTACAACACCTAGGTTACAAAGTTGCTAAATCAGATCAGTATTTTTTATTGTAGAGTTGTCCTAGATAAGTTTAAAAAAGTAACAAGTATTATAACATTTGCTTATTATAAGTTAATGCTTGACTACAATCCCACATGGCGATGTAGTCGTTGATAGTAAAGCGCATTAACTAAGAAGAAGCCTATTCACTCTTGTCTTGAAAATAAGTTTTGGTTGAAGAAGGCGTTCTGCTCAACAAAATCCACAGCTGTTACCACATCATAGGGATCTATATATTTTATATATGGAGTGGACATTTTCGAATCCCACTTGAAGTTTGCTGTTAGTATCAACAATTAAAATTATTACAACCTTTTTAAACTGTATATGCATTGTCACTCCTTTATCCCATAACGTTACTACGACAATTTATTTAAATCCTAAAACAACATGGAGTCTTGTTTGACAACCATTATGTCTAAAGAATTCTCACTTAAGTGGTACCCTATTAACACTTGATAGAATTTGAGTTTAATTGTAAAACGATTGCGGTACTCTTTAACTTAAAAGTTGGTCAGATTAGTATGACCAAAAGAATATCGACTATCGAATATACAAACATTAAATTAAAGACTATCGAATATACAAACATTCAATTATATGTACATCCAATGCTACCTCCATATGTAAATTTTGTAATCAAGATAAAACTAATTAAAACGCTGTGTCGATGGTTAAGAATGTTACAATACCTTAAAAGAAATTTGCTTATTAGGACTGGTTGAACGTAGTATCAGATCGTGCTAATCATGAAAATACATTGTCATCAGGACGGAAGGCTTATGCAAATTTTAGGTTCGTAGTGTATTAGGAAGTGGGGCTAATTAAGCTTGCAAGATTTGATAAGCAAATATACTAACATACTAATATATTAACATACACTTTAAGTTAAATAAAAGCTTCTAAAAATGATTTTCAGAACTTTTGTCTTTTAACAGTTTTACACTGGGATTCACTGAATCACTGGGCACTAATAAATTGTAGTAAATTTGGGATGAGAGTTAATGTTTATCACTTTGTTACTGGGTGTCAGTAAGACTATCTCTTCATTTGGCTGCTATTGATACAGAAAAATTGATTGACGTCGCACAATTGAATTTAAGATTACAATCAAACCCAACACATTTGTTACATTACATATTATATCGATTATAATTGCACAGCTGATTCTGATTTCAACACAACCGACTGTACCGGCACACCACGGCACCTAGGTATGTTTTTCCACTGCCTAGGCATTCTGTAGTATGCCTGGTGTACTAAAACTATATTTAATAAATAATATGTTATAATATTTAATAAATAATAATTAAATATTATAACACATAGTCCCCCGCCATAAAAAAATAAATTACCTTAGGTGAAAGATATAGTGAGAAGGCTTAAAAGGACAAAGCCTTATGATTTAACCATTGTGACTCAGTATTAGTGTTTAAGTTTAGTGATAGAAATTAAATGAATAATACAACACAAGAACAATGTGTCTATACCTTTAGATTCAAGAAGTGCAGTGTCAGTGGACAGTTTCTTCACTTTAGTGTATAAGTTCGTGTATAATAGTGTATATGAACCTTAAATTACTAATTAGTCTTTTACATTAGATTAGGACAGATTGGAATATTCATAAAGTTAATATTTTATAACAAAATAAAGTGAAAGGGTAGTTGGTAACTTTAGATTGTATCTGTAGACTCTTCAAAGGCTCCGTTAACACTCCTCTAATCTCTGTTAACACTCCTTCTTCCTGCTCCCCACTACTAAATCCCTTACACTCCCCCTTTTCTCCGCTAAAACGTGTAAAATGTATTCCATTTCTCAATTTGCTTGAACGCTTTAAGCTTCTACAGAATCCTAAGTACTTCTATACAAAACTGGTTGCTTAACTTACACATAGAGTTAGACGTACCTATTTTATGAACTGAGTTCAGTTCAGTTAGTACTTTGCTTTTAGTGATACTGTAACGAACTCCACATAATTTTATATTTTCATAGACATAAATGCAAAGTGTAGGCATGCTTTCCGCGCCCTCATTAAATCAAATGAAATATCTCGACCTTTCTGGC
Source organism: Asbolis capucinus (assembly GCA_018249125.1). NCBI lineage: Eukaryota > Metazoa > Arthropoda > Insecta > Lepidoptera > Hesperiidae > Asbolis > Asbolis capucinus. The sequence goes on from DWJZ01000157.1 coordinate 29,135, forward strand.
AATATCATTATGACCATTAACAGTGAGTGAATTTAATTTAAAATTACTAGTATCACTGCGAAATTCATTAGAAATTATTATGAATATGAAGTAAATTTACAGCTTACTCAAGTTGAAGGCGACTTGATAGCCAAGCTAAACAAAACTAATAATAGAATGACAGTAAGTGATTATAATAATGACATAATAATAATAATGACAGCAGTAATCTTTACGCGGAACCGAATCAGGCAGCTTATATGGCATCTTACAGTAACCTGTTCTGCCAGCATGGGATAGAGCAATCTGAATAATATGATAGATGCGAAAGTTTGCAAGAATGAATGGATGTTTCATCCTTTGTCGCGCAAAAACTACTGAACAGATCTGAACGAAATTTGGCACAGAGATAGATTATTGTCTGGAATACGTTACTTTTAAGTAAAATATCTTGGGTGAAGTCGCGGGCAGACCATAGTTTTACATATTTTGTGCCAATAATACTAAGACCTCAGTTCAACCGGGGAATATATAGACCCGCTACACATTAGATACCAGAACTGGTTTGGAACATGGGACATCGTGATTATGGTGATGAAGTAGGTGGTATTGGATGGTATTCGATGCGATTCACCACAGCGGTGGGATGTGTACACCGGTCGGTGCGGTCACCGCGGTCCCCTGTTCCCGCGCATTCTTGAGCGCGAGGTGAACAACCCGCGCGCACGCTGTCGTCCTTGAAGCCTCGTGCTCCTTTCTACAGACTCCAGGTCGACGGTCATCTAACGCGGCGAACATGATGTCTCACTGTCGCAGCATCGCGGCGCGAAAAAGACGTGTCATATCCTACTAATATTTGAAATGCGAATGTTTGTGAGATAAATGGATATGTGGATGCTATTTCTTCACACCAAGTACTGAACGGATCGAAATTAAATTTGGCACTGAGATAGATATATTGTAGTGTATCAATAAAATAAAATCTAAAAATGAATGTCCATAAATTCAGTTTTTGATATCAGCGTTTAACATCTGCGTTTTATTATCCCTGTAACATAATAGTCAATCTGAATATAATGACTGAATAATCGGTGTTTAAATAAAAACATATTTTTAATACGAAAACGTTATTATAAATTCACAGCAACACGGACCTGTAGGAACATTGCTTGCCGCTGTAATACTCATATATTAGTTCATCAAATAACTATATTTTGATGTATACAACTGTAGGTACGGTTACATATCTATTATGGGAGTGCGGGAAGCGAGGTGATGCGGTTGTTAGATGAGTGACGACCAGCCATGGACCCGAGTGCAAAGGTATTCACACGTCGAAGACACCGTAACACTATTTCATTTGATGCCGTAACGTGCGCTTGTACTGAACTTCATACATGAGTGCCTCTCGTCTAATTGTGCCAAAGATCTTAGATTGTTTACGTTTTTTATTATCAAAACATCAAATAATCTATCCCATTGAACTGATAATTCACTTAAGAAAGAGATACTATGTAGTAGAAGTGATGTTTTTTATGATGTATGTATGTAGAAGTCAGTAAGGGTTTTTACGCGATGAATCATAATTGTTTGAACGCTGGTCTCTCGTACGAGAGGTGCTGGGTTCAATCCCTGCACCTAATTTTTTTTTAATATGTGCGTATCAGAAATTAATTATAGCATTTGCTACGGTCAAGAAAAACATCGAGACGAAACCTGCACGGCTGAGAATAGTCATAAAGTTTTCAAAGATGTGTGAAGTTTATCAATCCGCACCAGATCAGAGTGTTTGACTGTGGCCTATATCGCTCACACTGTGAGAGTAGACCCGTCCCAGCGGTGGGACTTTTATGGGTTGCAATGGTGATGATAACTGCGTAGTAGATAGTAAGATAGAAAAACGTAACAGCAGTCACTACGAAAAACAAACCTGTGATCTTTTTTGTATGTTATTAAAATTTTTTTTACATATTTGCTTTCTATAACACACAATATATTATTTCAAGTGCCAAATTCCAAATAAGATTTACAAATATCTGGCATCAATTTATCTTTATAACATACTAGGGTCCGACTGCGGCTTCGCCTTGTATTTTATCAAAAAGTGGCGTTATGTTCCAGGTTACAATTTATCTGTGTGTTAAATTTCATTCAAATCCGTTCAGTAGCTTTAGCGTGAAGGAGTAAGAAACATCCATCCATCCACACAAACTATTGCATTTGTAATATTAGTAGTATTTATTATTAGATTAGTATGATTCAATAAGCCCATTGCCTACCTTTTTTGTAAAAAGTTAAAAAAGCAAGTGTCAGAAAAGTCACCATCCTGAAATTAAATAGACACCGACTATTATCTTAGACTATTTGAATTCTTAAATCTATGTACTGACTGACTATTACCGATTATGATATCATTGTAGGTATGACTACTATAGGAAAAGTAAGAACTCGTAATCAAGGTTATAACGGGTAAGAACGATATCGAACTTCCCTCTGGTTTTCTATATGGTTTTTACGCGATTAATCATAGTTTCCTTAATCGTTGCTATATGTCGAATAATATAAAATATACTAACCAATACGTATGTATATATGGTTTCGTGAAACCACGCTTAAAATTTTCAATTACACATTCGATTTATGAAATTCAAATTAAAAATTATAGTTTTACTTAACGCCCACTTCCTCCTACTAACTTCTATCTTCTACCCAAAGGCTGTGGAAGAGATCGCTATCTGAGCGGTAAGACCGCCCTTTGTAATCTTATAACCCATAATTTTGTGTAGTTCTTGAAAATGGCTTTTAATTTTTAAAAACTTTTCTACTATCATTTCGAACTGACATATACCTACGACACGTAAACCAAAAAAAATTTGTTATAGTGCATTTCGTAGTGAGTCTCACCATATTACCGACACAGGAAGAGAATTATTTAATTTTTTTAGTTTTAATAATCAAATATGCACCCAATTTGCTGATCATACTTTTTTTTTATTTTCGACCCAAAATAGAAGTAAATTATTATTAACTTTGCCTATAAAAATGAAAATGTTTACAATATAACAATTTTATTGCCTTTAATCTCTATTTCATAATTAAGATTTTCATATAAAGTCAATCAATTTTACAATTTAACTAAATAGTATCTTATCAAGTTATAAAATACTTATGAAGCACACATTCCTGTTTGCAAATGTTTTGAAATACACTTTGGTCAAACAACTATGACGAAATTTTACTGCGTTGCATAAAACGACAAATATTTTGTAGCTACGTTTACTTCCTGTGACAGTACATTTAAAAAAACTTATGTATGGCAATTATGTACCTAAATGAACTTGGTACATCCAAAATTGTTCATCGAAACCAATTTATCTAGTCCTACTAATATTATCCTCCTCCTTCACGTTAAAACGAAACCGATCTGGATGAAATTCGGCACAAAGATAGATTATAGTCTGGAATAACAAATAGGCTACTTTATAAAGCGTAAGTACCACGCGAGCGAAGCCGCGAGCAGACACCAGTATTAACATATTTGTGCGATGTTTTTGTTAACGTTTATGTCAATAAAAAGCCAGTACTTTTTCAAACGCTCACGCATTATAGTGTTAACATTAGGGAGTCTTAACAGACCCTTCACTCATTAGAAGGCATAACTCGCATCTACAAGTCTCGGCCGTGAAGTTATGTCTTTGACACACAATGACAGCTACATAAGTTCATTAAGACTACCGACGTATCAAAACAATATTTAACTGACTTTCAATTCAATTCTCTGAACTAATACAGGAACTCATCTATCATCTAAAACGATAAAGGTACGAGCTTATCGCTTGAAACTTCATTGATGTTTGAAAGCTATTCGTATCGTACCGTTTGTGAAAAAAGTTTTATTGCCAGATAGACGGGCGAAGAAAGTTGTTCTGCGAACGGTTTTAGCCCAGTTATATCTATCTATCTAGTAGGAAACGTAGTGAGAAGAGGTGAAGATATTGCGAAGCAGAATACATAGCCAAGGAACTTTTATAGACAGTGTAGCCACAGATTAACGTAACAGGGATCAGCCACACATGTTAGGCTCTAGTCGACCTTGATATCTTGAAGAAAAGGATAACAGGCTTTTTCTAAGTTAATGCGCTTTGCCATTGAGGTGTAGATCCCGGCACAAATGGGATGGTACTGAATTGTTAACTTACTATAACTTAATACTAGCTTTTGCCTACGACTTCGCGTGGTCGTGGTGGTGGGTGGTGATCAAAATGCTGCCCTATGCCATTTGTGAATTACTTGTTGTATGCATGTATGATACAGTTATTTTAATACATTTTTATATACCCCGCACTCCGCTTACCACGTGCTCCGTCATCCGAGTGCCCAAACGCCCGCCGGTTCATCATTTTATTATCTTTACTATTTTAAATATTCTTTGCTATTTTTTTCTAGATATTTATATAGCCTATGTCACTCAGTGATTATGTAGCATTCTAGTGGTGAAAGATTTTTTGAAATCGGATCAGTAATTTTTGAGTTTATTCATTACAAAGTTCTTTATTATTAGTATGAATAAACAATCATTTCGAGCTGCTGAATAAAGCATCTATGGTGCCATTAATCTATTGGTAGATATAATCTGGACTCCTTAACACGCAGTTTAATAACACTATCCATATAATATTTCACTTTTTGACCGTCAACGTCACTTACTATCAGGTGACCCGTTTCGTTTGCCTGCTTATCTTAAATAAAATCAATTAAAGTATTCCTAAATTACTCACCAGTCCTTACTCATATTATAAATGCGATAGTAACTCTGTTTGTCAACTTTCCTGCCTAAACCACTAAACCGATTTTGGTGAAACTTGGTACAGAGGTAGAATAGAACTTGAGGAAAACCATATCCTACAAGTGTAGAGGGGTGTAAGTGGAGGTAGTAGCGGGCTAGTACTTCATAATTTAGTTTGCGTATCTTTACTTTATTAAAGATAGGAATGGTTTAGAAATGCGACATCCGCCAGAGCGTGAAAGAGGTCACGGAGTGCACACAGTAACTGGTGTTTTTGTGGTCAAACCTGGATTCACTCGGTATTGAGTTACTGCGTTACGGATCGGAACTTCAGCAAAAACATTTTAAGTTCACTAAACCACAGAGCGAAATAGTAAAACGGTTTTTATACTATTGAGAAAATAATAAATCACTGCCTTTTCTAATGTTGATTACAAAATAACATTAACTAGTGCATAGTTGGGCAGGTTGGTTGGTCTAGTGCTTAGTCAACCTGACTGCTACACCGAAGGACATGGGTCTGATTCCCGCCCAGGTCAAACTTTTATGCGATGAGCAAAAATGTTTGTTCTGTGTGTTTGAGTGTAAAATATTTATATAAACATGTATTTAAAAATATATATGTACGTTTATAAGTTATCAGATCACCATAGTACAAGCTAATAATTAGTTTGAGTTCAGATGGCCGTGCGTGAGTTGTCCAGAGATATTTAATTCAATTTAAAATTTAATTTACTACTCCGTTTTTCTGACAGTTTACAACGCGCCAAATTAACTAAACAGTATGTTCATGTAAAAAATACGAACTGGTTAATATACCAAATATTTTAGTAATGACCTCAATTAATTAATATCCGAAACAATTAATATTTTGCCAGATAACTGACAATTATATACTAATGCACCTTCAACAATCAAAACTGGAACAGCGTGGTCGAGTTTTAGGTCTTAGGTTAAGAGAAAGGCTTCAAAAACACAGTGAAATATGACGTCATTCATACATATTTGGAATAAAATATTAAGAAACATCTGGAATGCAAATAACGTGCATGTAAGTATAAAATATTTTATTAGGAAACTATATTTACGTGACAAAAATAAATTTCTTGTTGAAGGAAATAGGGTTCACTTCTTGAGTAAAAATTGGGTCAGTAAAATCAAATTTCTACTGGAAGATGAAATATATAATTTCTGCAAGAAACTCTCTATTATACAACCTACCAATAAAGCTATACCTAGCCTATTAAGCTACCATAAGTTCTCGTCAATTTATTTTGCAAATTATTTTCTTAATATGGTAACACTGGCAGTTGAAACGTTTATATTAACAGTAAATATCATTAGAAAATTTTCAACCCATTTAATGTCTTACTACAGAGCATGGACTTCGCAATTGGAAAGGATTAAACTCCACCACGCTGTTCCAAATCGTACTGGTGTGTATCGATCACTTTACATATTTCTAACTAGACAATTTTTCTAGAACATATACACAGTTTATACGCTAAAGACATCTTAAATCAGACATTGAAAATGTTGTATACATTTTTGTTTGTAATAATACACAGCCAACAGATTGTTCAAATAAAATCTAGCTAACATTATTTTTGATAGCACGGAACACAAAACTGTCTCTAATTCACGGGTGGTTACCCACCCTAAAGTACCTTACCCTACTATTCTGTAGTATAAAGAAGCAAATACTGCAAGTTCCAAGATATTTTATACCCAATCTAAACCAGTTGCATGTAAGGACAGAGCATTAAAGTTCAAATAGTGCCATTCGTCCTCTCCTTTACCTTTGAAGGGCATCGAGGACGTTTCGAGAATATCGAAGATGTTGCGCTAACAAAATGATGTTACCTATTTTTCTTTTTTTATATGTCACGACTGACTAAATAAAGTTACGTGAGTCATATTAATCAGCAACTTTGCAAATGTGTTAGACAAATGAACGAAGGTTATTAAAAACATTATATCATCGGATTTAATAAGAGAGTTTTGGTTTGTAATCAAGGTTAGACTGTACATCTATACCAATATTACAAAGAGGTTTATATTTACATTTGATTGTTTTTTCCAGGAGAATAGGCTCGAAAACAACTAGGCCTTTGATAACGTAATCCAACGTGTGAAAAAAAATCCATGTATCGCGTACGCTGCGGTAGTTATTGATAGTAGAGCAAAGTGAGTACAGTTTTATAGGGGTATCTACAAATAAGTCCAGATCACCATATGTCTAACTGTCACAATTATGTCACAGTAACTACTTTTTTTTGGTAACTAGTCCTTCCGAAGCGAAGTGAGGACAGTTTCTAGTTTAAAGTAAAGCCAAATGTTGCAAAAAAGTATTTTTTTCTTCCCGAACAAAGCGTAGGTATCTTTTTGCATATGTTTAGTAACAGACACAGCTCTCATGATGCGTGTGCAAATAATGTCCCCCTACTCTGATATAATATTTTTCCAGGTACAAATTATTCAGCATTAAACATTTAAGCACTACTTTATACATAATTGTCACCATTTTCATGATATTTAATAGTTTGCACTAACTATTATCTATTGTTATATATGACAGCAATCCTTAATTTGTTTGAATTCGAATGATAACTACCTGCGTACTGTTATTACGATCATCATTTGATGTTATACTGCACTGGTGCTTCATCCTAGATTCGAGGTATTCATTATAATACCACCTGTATCTTTAGCCTTAATGTAAATTGTATGGTATTACCACCTTTTGTCCTTAACATTTAAATGCGCTGACATGATAAGAATACGCTATTGGTTGGCTTGTAGCATTGGACGGATGTTAGCATAGATGTTTTTAGAAGGATTTTGATAAGAAACCGAGTTAAATTTTAATTGACCGTACTGTATGAAATTAAATGTTCTTAAATTAATTTAAAAATGTAATGCTAATATAAATGTTTTTTTTAATTAATAAAGTTATTAATATTTTTTTAACTGTTCTTAATTAATTCATTTTTTAATTTAATTTTTCTTGAATTGTATGCGATCAATTCAATGATACACCAATGTACAAAGTGAAAGTAAACTAATTTCCGTCATTGCAATATGCTTTTTCTTAACCTCACATGGAATATTGAAGAATAACATTTGCGACGTGAAATACGCGTTTAAGTCGATGAATAGTTATAACTTGTAACGAGATGCATGACGGATGTTTTCTTACTGTAACCACTCATTCTAGTGGAATGATTTACTGGGTTCAATTTACATAACATTATATCTCCATAATTTGGCGTATTTGCTACTTGAATATTTTATTTAAATAGTTAAAGCGGTCATACCGTAAAATACCTCAAAGTCATATTTGGGACCGATTGTGATGACTCACAGATATCTTAATATATCTATGGTAGCTTTTAACTGTACATATATTGTGTAATATGAAAGTATAAGCACTTATTACAATAATCTTAATCAATTAAGCAGAAATACGGTCTATTTATTTCGAGTATACACCACTGACTAACACATTAGTCCGTAATTCTCACGTTGTGAGTGTTAGAATGTAGATGAGCTTATAGCCTATATCAGTGTCCCAAAAAACAATTAGTTTTGTACCTAGCTCGCTGATATAGTATCAATAGGTATGCACTCAGAATTTCCGTAAATGTTTCCCCAAAAAAAAGGTAAAATTAAAGGAAGCTAAAAGTTAATCTGAATACAGTAATTATCGCCCAAAACCAAGCGTAACTCTGTTTAGATAGTGTTAACATAATTTACATATTAATCTGTTTTCTACACTTGTTTCTGCACTCAAAATGTAAATGTTGATACTTGTTTAGATAGACCTGTTAATTTGGATGATCAAGATTTTTAAGTGTTATTTTTTAAATCACCACAATCTTGATTCAGTTAAACGATTGGTTACGGCCACATGCATATCATAACGAAATTATGTAATTTTCACCTTAAGTTGAGTGGTGTCACGGTTGTAATATATTTTTCTATAATGATGCAATAATTACCAATAGCCACTAGGTACTAGGTATTTATTACATTCAACTATTCTACTAGTATAATGATAAGCCACGTTCCTGCACGTGTAACCTGTCAAGTTGTCACCTTGTGTAATGTAATGAAGGTTTTTATGTCGCGAAGTGTACCTGATTGCACGCACAATCGATTTAAAAGCCTCGAAAATGGTGAATAAATATCAAGTAGCCTAAAAAGAAAAAACAACAATTTATTTTTTTTATATAAATTAAGTATCTACAAAATACCAACAACCCCTTTCGCGCAAAACGCATCATTTCGTACGGTATAACTCTTATGAACGAATTCTTATACATGGGGCACACTAAAAGTTTTGCACTTCTAGCTAATCGAAACTATTTGAATTTCGAATGTTATAATTTTTTTACTGTTGCAACCGTCTTGGTCATAAAAATATAAGATTGGTGGAAAATTATTTGTCAATTATTTTTTATCACACATCAAAGTTCTACGTACGCAACGAAAATGGAATTAATTCGAGAAGATTTTAGTTTAGATTTTGGGAGAGAAGTACCTTGTATGAGCACGGTGAGGCGATGGTTTGTTAAATTTGAGAGAGCTCGGGTTTCTTTACATGACGAATTTCGTGAAAGGCAGCCTTCAACTGCCGTCAACGAAAATAATGTGGCTACTGCTAAGCGGCTAATTGAAGAAAACCTGCGGATTGGGCTGTTGGGGATTGGTATGAGCCAAATTCAGAAATTTTTACAAAAAGAATTGAAAGTTCGGAAACTTTGTTGTCGTTGAATCCCTCATGGACTGACAGCGGAGCAGAAGCGGGCTCGCGTGGAATGGTGCTCACACATGCTACTGAAGTACGACCACGGATATTCTAATGCTGTTTATGACATTGTCACACGAAACGTGGATTTATAGTTTTAAACCCCAGAGAAAACAGCAATCTTGTGAATGGGTGTTTGAAAATGAGAACAGGCCAACAAAAGTGAAGCAGGCGAGAAACGTTAGTAAAAAAATGATCGCGTTTTTCTTCTCAGGTACGGGACCCATCTGCACAATTCCACTTGAAGATCAAAAGAGTGTTAACGGCGAGTGGTATTCTACATTTTGTTTACCCAGGATATTACAAAAAGTTCGCGAAAGACGACATAAAACCGCTTCTTCACACACGGCCAACAAAACAAAGTAATTGTTAGTTTCCGAAAAAGTACAACTCGTTACCCATCTGGTTACCCATCCTGCACATAGCCCCGACCTAGCTTTCTTTGTGATTTCTGCATTTTCCCCAAAATCAAAGATTTGACGAGAGGTTTCACTTTTACCAACTCCGAAGAGGCAGTAATAGCATTCAATCAGCGCGTAGATAACATGCCCTCAGATCTGTGGCCCTCCTGTTTTAAAAAATGGTTCGATCGCATGAAAAAATGTTTAAAATGCAAAGCAGAGTATTTTGAAAAGCAATAAACGTAATATTTAGGTTAAAACGTGTAGTTTTTTAAGTTATACAAAATTTTTAGTGTGACCTACGTATTTTACTAATGCAAAGTTGGTCAGGAAGAATGGATGGGTAGTTTTGATTTTTGTTACTCCTTCACGCAAAAACTACTGAATGGATCTTAATGAAATTGGGCACAGAGATAGATTACAATATGGAATTACACATAGCCTACATTGTATTCACATACTTACCAAGCGGACAAAGCTGCAGGTGGAAACTACGAGTAGTTAGTAATATTGTTAGTGCGATCATAACAAACCTACCTAATGGAGGTACATTCAAAGACTGGTGTGACAATGATGGGGTCACTAACGAAGGGAACACTAAAAACCACCAGTTGTCAGTTAATGGCAAAAGTAATAGTTTAATTGGGCTCGGCCGGGCCCTCGCCCCGTCCCGCCCCGCCCCGCGCCGCCCCGCGCCGCCCGCGCCTTGACCCACTTCCAGAGAAAGGGCAATGTCGACTGGTGGCATTGCCATTTTATACGCTCTTTTTGATAAAAACTCATGTCTTGCACGACTTGCTAGAAAAAGGTAAGGTTGTGCAACAAAGCGGTGATAACCTAGCGGTCTGAACGGTGGTTGGTAAGATACGTGTAATTTTCAAAAGTATGTACGTAATAAAAATAATTACCGACTTCGGTGATGGGTAAGAAAACCTACATATTGAAAAAACCCGCTTAGGTTAATATTTTCACATAAAGTTTTTAAATTAATTCAAATCCGTAATGCGCAACCACTAAAACCCAACCACCAACCCTTGGTCCGCGAGAAAGCCGACCATTTGCGAAGTTTGAGAAGTTTGAATCCCCAAAAAAAACTACAGACACTTAGGAAAAGTGCACCATCCTTACAAGTATTATCATTTACAATCGGTAGCACGTGAAGCAATTCGCTGCGAGTCGGGAAATAGTAAAATTAAATGATAAGCACCGAACACATTTCGAAGAAATCGTAACACGAAGTAGGTTAATACCGATTTTTTGGTAAGAGAAGAGGAAATGTTCTATCACTTTCCTTTTCCGTCGCTTTTTGGGTTTGGCGTCATTTAATAGTTTGCGGAGCTATAGAAATAATTTATATGTCTATTTAATTCATTATTTATTTAATTGATTCCAGTTCCAATTTTCTAATTCCACAAAATCTTCTAGTTTGTTTGAGCAATGTTGTCAAGTTTTTATGGTAAAAATTCCAGATCGAATTAGTTAAATTTGAAGTTACAAACAACTTTATGTATAAATAATAATAAATAAATATTTTTTGGACAATTCACACACGGCCATCTGACCCCAAATTAAGCGTTAGCTTGTGCTATGGTGAT
>DWJZ01000158.1:0-40578 GCA_018249125.1 Asbolis capucinus
TGCATAAAGTTTTAATCCAATGCATTTTTATGACAACCGTGACCTGATACTACGTTCAGGATTGGCTCCAGACAAGGGAACTCTTCAACAGTTAACAATACAGTTATGAAATTTAATGTGTTTCTTTGGATTATGAATCTATAATTAAAGCTTATGTTTCTAAATGTCTTTAAGAAACCTTTTTTAATATTAGCATTAGACATTATAAAGATTCTACTAATATTTATTAATGCGAAAGTTTGTATAGATGAATGTATGTATGTTACTCCTTGACGCAAAAACTACTGAACGGATCTGAATGAAATTTAACACAGAGATAGATTATAGTCTGCAATAATACACAGGTTACTTTTTACTAACGTAGCTATCACGCGAGCGAAGTTGTAGGCGGAGATTAGTATAGAAAAATATAAAAGACGTTAAGATATAAAACTTACTAAAGATATAAAAAATCTTTCACTGATTTCTGTCTGTGTTTAATACGAAATAAGATCAAAAAAGGTGATGTTGAAGAATTATCGTTTGTTTGTCTGTTTATTCCTGTACTTTTGTGCGCGGTAATGTCAGGTTATCCAATTTTAATGCGGTTTTCTCTAATTTATTATGTTAAATATGGAATAACCTTTAGAGCTCTCAACGAGTTGTTTTCTTTTTCCCAGTCCATAAATAATCAAGGTTAATTAAAATATAAAAAAAAAAACCAGCTTTGAGTTTAGATGCCTAATACAATGAAATACACAAAATTTCATAACTGTATTGTTAACCGTTGAGGAGTTCCCTTGTCTGGAGCCAATTATAAACGTAGTATCAAGTCATGCTTGTTATAAAAATGCATTGACATTAGAATTAAAACTTTATGCAAAATTTCAGCTCCGAAGTGTTAGAAGAAGTGGGTGTAATTAAGCTTGTAAGATTTGACCCGTAACCAACAAATATATAAATATACTAACATACTAGTACAAACATACACTAAAAATATATAATATATTATGTTATTTGAAAGAGTTCGTGATTATTAAAATTAGTATTCTTCCTTGGAAGCAATCTATATTGAGGTAACGTGGTATGCTCTAGACCTCCTCAGTATGAGGAGAAACTTGTACATAATAAATATGTTTGGACAACTCACACACGGCCATCTGACCCCAAACTAAGCGTTAGCTTGTACTATGGTGAACAGACAACTGATAAACATATATACTGTTAAATACATACTTATATAGATATTTACACCCGGACATACAGACAAAACATTCCTGCTCATCGCAGAAGAGTTTGAGCTGGGTGGGAATGGAACCCACGACCTTCGGTGTAGCAGTCAGGTTCGCTAACCAGTAGACCACCCGGTCTGTCAAATTATTACATTTCTATTTTCTTTATATTGAATACGGCCGAATATATCTTTAGGACGGAAGTGCCCCCGTCAAGTCGACCAAAAGGGTATGGCAGTAACATCCTTTTGTTGATGTCTCGAACTAACTTGGTTTACACTGGATTTCACTTTAGACGGTAAAGCCCTGCATAGCGAGACTTTTGTATTTTTGTACATGGTGCGTTTTTGATTACAAGCGCTTTGGAAAGCTACTATTATTCAATAATCTTTAATTTTTTTTACATTAATTAAGAAAAGCATAATGTAAAATATAAAATGAACAATTGTTAATCAACGGCACTTTCAACTATGTTAATGAGGTGAAAATTTGTTAGTTATCTCGTCTTTCACTGACACTTTATTTACAACGTCATGTGAAATTGTTCGACACATGTACGCAAATAAGTTAAGTCAAAGAACGGTCTAACTTTGCGGTGCTGTTATAATCATAGGCATCCTATAGTTTCGGAGACCCGGTACATGGTTTTCATATGATTACTATCAAGCAATTTTTCGTGGATAACTGCATTTGAATGAGATGCCCAAGTTTTTTTCTTAATAAATTATGTATTGTGGTAGCTAATAGGGATAGCAGGGAAAGTCTCCACGGTACCACGAGAAACATTATGGTACCACGCAGTTTGTATGATAATGTGACTGTAAAATTTCATAGATATTGTTTAGTTAAATTTCATAGATTTTTTCATAGACGACAAACATTATTATGACTTGTAGCTTTTTATCCTAAATTTTATGACGTTACTGATAAAAGGCTCTAATGTACTATTTAGTGTTAAACTAGTAGTTTTAAGTAGATCGCATTATTTGGTCGTAAAGATGTGTAATGCAGCAGTGATAGCCTAGTGGTTTAAAAGTTGGCCTCTCAAATGGGAGGTCCTGTGTTCAAATCCTGCAGCACACACCTCTAATTTTCAGAAGTTGATTATCACGAGCTATGGCAAAACATCTTGAGGAAACCTACACTCCTGAGAGTTCTTCAAAAAGTTCTCGAAGGTGTCAAGTCATGGAAAAGTTATGGTTTGCTGATAATGGTCAGGGTGAATACGTTATGTATTGCTGAAAGCATATCGAATGTTTTACCGTCTCCGTTTATATTTGTAAGGACCAAAGAACACAAATCAGTCTCCCAGTGAACATGCAATCTCTATTAGACTGCAGATAGTAAACGGATGCCAATACAACACTTGTAAGGCGCTGCGCTCCTGGTAATTCAGATAAACATTACAGATATCTTCACGCCTACAAGTTTAACGGGTGTTGGTTTGTTTGCGTATTATAATCGCCGAGGAAAATATAGTTAAACGATGCTATATTTAGCCGGCTCAAACATAGTACCAATGGAATTTAAATCCATGCATTAAAGTTTGCTTCTCCTAATTTCAACAATTTAAAGTTGAGCTAAATTATAAGATGACGAACAAAAAATACGCGCAAAATTCCAAAGATTTTAAAGGAGTTTTTATAATAGAGGCTTGAAGTGTTATAAATAGAAATTATTTTATGTGTCGATATCGATATATTATTATACATTTTCTGCAAACAATTACAATTACACAAATTAACTGCAATAATATGCAAAGAATCATGAATATGAAAACATATACAAACACCGTAGCGTTAGAGGAAATTCTCATAGAAAAAGGGCAAGACAGTTCTAAGTCAGCGTCTACGTACAAACACATATATGTACTTAGAAAACTGTAATTGAAATAAAAACTGGTAATAAGCCTTTATCTATTTAACACATAATCAATAGAACTCATAAATAATATACAAAATTATCAGGAAAGGCTGGATTCGTACCCTGTATCTACATAAAGTCAATAAGTATTCATTAAGAAAAAAAAACCCCGAAAATCAATTTACTTTCGTGAATAGTGCTTAAAATCCTTCGTTTGCATTAACACCTATAATTCATGCATTGACCTGGAGTTCGATGCCTCAAGTTAACACATTCCTTTCAGATTATTCTAGAATTATGTTTGAAATAACGGCAAACGTATTTCGTTTGTTTTGAACAGTAATTGAAAATCAGGCAACCGTTACCAGAAAGTGCATGACAACCTTAACACTATTTCTTTATTTAAGGATCACCAACATAAGAAACAGAATATGGCTTAATCTAAGTACACAATCAAATGTAGCATTAATGACCGCTCTTATATTTATAGGTAATCACAGCATGTGATACAAAATTAGTACTCTTAAGATACATATGTAAGTTAGTTAATATAAGTTAGTCACTAGTTAATGAAGAATAGATAAGTCGATATTTTTGTCATTATCATCGGAAACTTACTACTGGTGGATTTTACGTATATACTTTTATAGGAGGATTACAATTGTAAAGGTTTTCTCACGACAATCTGCTTCGTCTAAGCAAGTGTTAAACAGTCTTCAAAACGTAATTTTTTATGCGAGCAGGATTCAAACTGTGGCCCTCCTGTTCTGAAAACCAACGTTCTAACCGCTACGCTAACACCGTTTATATTTGCTTTTAGTACGTAGTGTCCTATAATCAATGTTTTAATGTCCATTACGCTTGTACATACAAGCCAGCTGTTTGAAGTATCTGATCTGGTATGTTCGTTCTCATTCGACATTCAACCGTTTGTTTTTAACACGTCTAATTAATGCAAACGCACGTTTATAATATTTGAATGTGTGTATTTAAAATTTTTGTATGCGCCATGCATGTAAAATCTTGTTTTTATAATTGTTGTGCAAATATTGCGATAAGTGAAATGAACATTGTGTAATTACACACCCACTAGGAATTGTGGAAGTAGCAGTTCTAGTGTTTGCGTAATTTGAAAGAATTTAAGAATATTCAGAGTTTTGAGTAGCTATGACATCTGTTTACTCGCTTCAAAGGTGTAATTGGACATCGGAATTATTGAATCCTTGCTTATTTACGGGTCCTTTTAGCGAAATATTGGAAGTTAAAATGATTATTGAATTACTAATGTTAAAAGCGAAGAATAGTAGTAATTTCGGTTCGATATTATTAGAAAACGTTTGCTACATGCTGATTTCATTGCACAAGCCGTCTCCGAATCTTGACTTGCTATAAACGTAATTCGTGAAATCCTTAGGAATTTGATTAAGAAAGAATTTAGTGTTGAAACTGCAAACATTCTAATCGTGTAGCGATTGCGTAAAAGAACGTGCCATTTGTCTGAGCTATCAGAGGAAGAAAATATGGCTATTAGGATGGCACTTGCGACCACACGCCAGAACAATTACTTGGACTTCTTTAATGGAAACCACAGAGTTCAGTTCAGATTCCATGCCACGTTTTACAAGCCTGCGACTTACTTGGTGCCGCGAAGAGACTGATGTGTGCGACTTGACAGTAAATACTCCGGTTTAGGTTACTAATAGTTGCCGGCAGTTCCAGTCGTGTATGCCTTGCTTCCTGTATAAATTAAATATATACCTTCATTAAATATAGACTTTTCTACACTTCTCAGCTGTCTGTTATAGGTTATTATTTCAACTGCAATAGTTAGGTGCTTAATACAGAGCAAATGCTAAGAAGGAACTGTTTCTTACCTTACCACATTTAATTGCTTAAACGATTTTGATGATAATTTTACTAGATGTACAATGAAACCTGAGAAAAAATATGCCTATTTTATATCACGGAAAAATGGTATGAACAGAGAGAGAAGTTATAAACATGAACATTTGTATAAGTATAAATATAAAAAATAAATAAATAAACGTTCCAGCGTGTTTGAATTTTACCCCTGGATGAAATCGGGGTTGAAAACTGGTCCACACTTAATAACATAAAGAGCTAGTAAATATTAATAACACACTTATTAAAATTCAACTTCTCAAACTCCGTATGTGAATGCGGCATGTCTCACAGGAGGGCCTTAGTACACCCACACATTGAATAAAAACAGACTTATACAAGGAAAATCTCAATTCAATAAACACTTCGAGCCACTTGTACAGCATTTAATTGTATATGACATGGTATGAGTTTATTTATAAAGCAATAAGCGGACCTCTATTGTTAGTGGCTGATGGAAACAGGAACGAAGGAGGTTATATAAATATGACTGTTCGTTATAATAAAGGAAGCTGGTTGTTGGAGGTCTATGACCATACTTGTATTAATCGGTGAAGTTGGTTGCTTCAAGCGTGTAGTGAGTTGCTTCAAGTAATAGGTAGGTGTGAAGTGTTCGGGCTAATGTCAGGTACGAAGGAAGTGTTCAACCTTGTTAAGTATTGCTAATAGATAAATAATTAACAGGTTAATAATATTTGTGGTTATTTAATTATATATCCTAGTTATTTTAATACAATGATTACTTTTTTAAAGATCTCTAAATAATACTGAATCTCGAAATGAGTAATGTTACTCATTTATTATTGTTCCGAAAAAGTATTTTTTTTTTCAAATCACTTGAAAAAATAAAAAAATAATATTATGGTTAAGATTTTGATCGTAACTAACGAAAATAAAACTAATTTAATTGAGTGAAACGAAATTCTTTAATATTTTTTTTTAATTTTTAAGGTGATTATTTTTGTCCCAAATCTGTGAGATACAATCCCAAAAATAATTAAAATGTTAATAATGTGAAATAGTAATGCGAAAGATTTTCTATAAAACTCGTTACAAACAAAGCTTTCCAAAGTACCTTCAAGAAAGAAAGGTAGTAAAGTCACCAGGACAGTTCCAGTTTTGTATTCAAAGAAATGTCGGATGCACTCAAGTGTTTTATGGCATATTTATATTTGCCGAGTGGTTTCGCGGCGGTGCTAAGGCACGCACACTACAAACAGTCCTCAACTTACAGCATTACAAGACATGGGTTTTGACTTAGCACATCAATCTGAAGTAAATTGCTGATAAACAGAAACCAAGGAACCCGATACATCGATAATTGATAAATAACAATTTACATTACGCTTAACTACTTGTGAAAAGTTGCAAGAGTGCAGTTAACTTTGCAATGTAAACTGTACATACGTTTACATACTTTTTACTGTATTGTGATCTCTATCGGTAAAGATGTTTAGTTTTTCTACGGTTCCTTAGGAAATGGGAACTCTTGCAATTTATACATTTTTGACCGTAGTCTAGCGTAGAGAACCACAGACCTGGAAAGCTGTAATTTCACATAAGTGCCTATAATATTGACGTCTTGACAAACGTTATTTTTGGATTCCTTACTGTAAAGTAAGTACAGTAAAATAAGTAAAGTAGATCGAATTGAAGGTAAATATTTATTTTCTCATATATTCTATTGGTCGGTTTTTTAACAATTTTTCTTACTATTGGCTTTTTTGGCCAAAGTGCAATTCATTTTCTATAAAAACATCCAATGTCCTTATGATTGAGATTAAACGATAGAGGCGTATATAGTTTCTAATGCCGTATCTTCTCCTTAAAATGGCACCTTACCGTAATGGATTCATAAAATTATAAAATAAATGAATTTTTATTTATAACATGATAGTGGCGTCTATGAATAAAAGATCTGGAACTGGAAATCTAGTACTATTTGGGCACGGAGTCCTTAAAATCCGTTAAATGTGTACTTTAAGTATGACCAGGTAACACAATCAGGCGATACTTGGCGGAAATATTAATATTAAGTTAGTGTTAATCTACTTTGAAACTATCCGCGATTGGTTAGAAAGTGCCTGCGGCTAACCATCGTAGAGTCAATTTACTCCATGTTACAGAGCGAAACACGTGTTTGCGTTTGTATGTATATCGTTGTATACTTTTATGTATCATAAGTGTACTTTTCCTTTTTCAGAAGTACCTTAGACTAAATTGTAGATTTATAGATTGGACTGTACATTAGGTAACTAACTTTTATTAGTAACCCTACAAAGTTATGCTAAAGAGTTAAGCCGTATTTTTTTTCTAATTCCGCCCTTATTGTTTTCAATCGTTGAATATGTATTCGTGTAATAAAACGTAATTCTAATTTATATAAATTTGTTTGCCTATAATAGAACACTAACTCCGTTCGGCAGATTATATAAAGAATTTTTTTAAGGATTCTTTTACAGACAACCTAACAGTAGTAGTAATGAGAGTGGGTCTGTTCTGTAAAACCAGTTGCACTTGACCCATAACAAAGGTAATTGCTTCATCGGCTAAGTATAATCATTTACACCGTACGCTAATACGATTAACAGTTTCACGAATAGACTATGAGCAATAACACAATGAGTAAGGCTTCTGAATGCTAAACGTTTGATAAGCGAATTGTTCTTTTGCTTTCTTACGAATACAGTTTGCTTTATCGCTTGTATAGCAGTTCCTGCGAATCTGCCTGTACTGTGTATAAACTAAAATCTCAACTAAGTTGATAAACACAGTCTTGAGAAAGTTTGTGAGAATGTTTGTTATTTCTTCACGCCGAAACTACTTAACCGATCTGGATAAAATCTGGCACAGAGATAGGTAACAGTCTGGTATAATACATAGGCAATTTGATAAAAGCTACTATCACGCGGGCGAAGCCGTGGTCAGACTATAGATACCAATAGTCGAGCAGACTATGGACATGATTATCACAGAAAAGGCATTATTTTCGGCCAAGAAACTTACGAGTCGGCGTAGGAACTGTTTGGGTGCTAACTCAAGCAAGAGGATTGTAAACCAGCTGCTTCATTAATGCATGCACAAGAAAACTTTGTAGTTATCTAAGCGGCAATCAGCGAATTTAGGATTACCAAAATTTTTATATAATTTGAGACAATCTTAATCTAACAATGTCAGACGATTGGATCGATAGGCCGGTCAGATTGACACCAATAGCTGCATACAAAATTAAGAACCACTTCGAGATATGGATGTAACATAACATATCACAATGATGAAGCTTGACACTGAACCTAATTTCTAAGTGGCAACATTTCATAATACAATTAGAATTAATTGGTAATACGCTCGCTTGTCAACTCGTTGAAGATTGGATGTGATCGATCTGTATGGAACAGCTAATAAAAATTCAAGTGTTACAAACAAACGGACACATAATTATTTACTGTGCCGACAGCGCTATCGACTTTCTTCAATTCGATTAATGACTTCATTGTCATAATTTAAAATACTGTTATGATCTCAACTCGGTTAGGTTATTGATTCGTCAACGTTTTCAGTGATTACGAATTCCAGTGACTTTTATATTTTATCGTCTAGCTTTATAATGATAAAGCAATAAAATTTCACTAAACCATATTCTACCAATCCGTACTGGATAGGACTAATCTGCCCTGGAGCAGCGTGGTGTTGTAGGCTGTAGCCTTAAGCACGAAAAGGATCCGTGTTTATGAATGAAACCTGATGCAATTATAAAGTGCACGTAGCCCGGTTTGCGTCGATTATGAAATTAGGGTTGCCACCTTTTTTGTTGCAATTAAAGTGCATTGGTTAAGGAAGGCAAGAAAAAAAACTACGTTGCATAAAAAAACAAGGCAATTATTTTTCTTTTTATGTTTAAAATCATATTTTTTATTACTTTCCATGCTTGGCAGTGGTCCATTATTGGGGTGAGTTAGGCGGATTATGCCTACAAGACAAACCTACAAACATGAAATGATGAATTGTTTTAAAGGTTTTAAATGTTACGTTAAATAAGTTATCGCTTGACTACGATCCCATCTGATGGTTAGTGGCAATGAAGTATTCGATGTTAAAGCTCACTAACTTTGTAAATGCAACTAGTAATTTCCTAGACTACTAGGGATAGTTACTCTATTAGGGATGTTAATTAAGTTTAAAATTTCGCCGTCTCTATTAAGCCGCTTGTTAACAAAAAAATAATGTTATACAGTTATACAAAATTAATGAATTTTCCAACGTGAAATATCAGGAACAAAAAATCAAGGATGTGCTAAGATTCACGTTGAGTCGTTATTTAATAATAATATCAGACGTAGCAAGCCGAAGTATGCTGAATTAGTATAAAATTGCACCAACAAATATTATCAGCAATGCGTTGCCGACAAAGAAGTCAGAAGACCTGTTTATGAGTTATTGCTTCCATTATAATGTATAAAATGCCTAAAAACTTATTTATATCATATATTTGTGGCATATTTTACGTGAGTTCGTTTATCATTGATGAGAACAGTCAACAGACTAAGGGAGCTCCCAGTAGAAAAAGCTCAGCAAATTGGGACATATCGAAGTTCATTGACACATCAATAGCTGACCACATGACAGTCAATGTCGCCACTCTGCATCTGGGTTTTAACTATCGTGGGCACAGTGAATAAAATCGATGAGAAATATCGATATCATCATCAATACATGTAGTAACTGATCGCTGTTTGTACATTCAAGATATTACAGAAACTATTACGGGTGTTCTACGTAATCTAAGAAATGGCTAATCTGATGTGCATTAATTTCACTGATGTGCTAAGTATGTGATTGTTTTATTAAAATTGGTTCTTAAGAAAAATAAATTGCATTTATAGAATCCCGTCTACGGACGATGTAAGTAGCAAATTTGATAAATGAATATGTAAGTAGCAAATTTGATAAATAAATATATAAGTAGCAAATTTGATAAATAAATAATTTGCACTATAAAATAATAACAAGTGATAATTCTAACTTTTTTAATAAAACGACATTTATAATTCATTTGTTTTGTCAACATTGTCTGTTTACTGGTAATATCGATATTGTTTGTTTTTTTGTATGGCCTTCTCTAAGTTATCGATTCCCATGCAATAGTTTCAGTAAGTACTTAATAAAGTAGGTAGTAGTAGAAAGTAGTGAAGTATCTACTAAAGTACTCAGTAAACTGTACTGTAGAAATATGCCATACTTTTTAATTTTTTTTACCAATATATAGATTATGATACAAAGTAATATTAATTGACAACGATTTAGTTATGTAATAAAAATATATTTAATACTTATTTATCGTGGTAAGCCGTTTTACCTGCCTGGCTCTACTAGAGTGAAAAATTATACATATTTTATACGTTTTTCGGTTGAGGTTTTCATGTCTTAGTCATTGGTCTTCCTCCTTCCGTTCGCTTCTTATTCTGTTACTCGTCCTGGAGCAATCTACATATACGTACTGCGAAGGAGTGGAATAGTTGCCCGCGTCAGCGATCCTGTTCGATTACAATATAAGTCTTCAAATCACGAGTGAATAAGGTTTTGTGATCTAGATGGTAGGGCGAACTAATGCTTTACCATCTAGACCACATCGGAGCTAATCATCAGGCGGGATTGTGGTCAAGCACTCATTTATGCAAAGTAAAAAATTACCCATTAAAAAATATAGGTATATATTTTTAAACCACAGACCGATCTTAAACCTACATTAGCAAACAACAAGTAAAATGTAAATAAAATGAGTAAATAAAACAATAGAGTTTACTGAAGTTTGTTCTGAATATCATAACTAGCAAATATTTTGGTAGCGTGTCACCGTATGTACCGTGTTAGTACATACTCATAAGTTGCAATATTGATAATAATAATCTTTATCATGCTATCGATACTGAGCGTTGGCGCCAGCTATAATGGGCGTATCGACAATAATTCCACAGATATTATACGTATATTGAGAGATAATGCGATAAGTATGAAATTGTTAAGAATGCCAATAATACACATGTGTGAAATTGATAACAGTTGACGCTAAAATTGCTTATTGACGAAGGTTGGTGCATTTGTAAAACATGTTGCGATTTTATTTACCTAGCAAATTTTTATTATAGAATTTATGATTGATGAGATTGTGTTAATCTTCTTAAGGAATTATTGAAATTATTTAAAATAATTTTTTGTTACGTTCGTTACATGCACTGGCATGTCTTGATATGGCACTTTTAGGCGGAGATCAGTTTAAAAGTGAGATTAAACCAAATATAAATTAAAATAATTAAAATGAAAGCAATAAGGAGGCCAGAGACACACAAAAAATATCACAAACAATAATACGTAAAGAAAATAATAGAAGAAAAATAATAGAACAGTTCTCAAATAAGGATACTAAAAACATTACAGATGAAAATACAACGCAAAGAAAGATGGCTAATGAATACTTGCTTGCTGCCAATACCATATGCTAAGTATGAAGAAATGGAAAACAGAAACAATTAAAAGTGATGTTGATTCAAACAAGTTTAACTCGAATTAGCGATGGCGGCGAAAGTATTTAATATATCCTGTTCGTCGGTGCATTCCTTCGTACCAAAACAATATTTAAAGTTCGCAAAGCTGGAATCCGTAATTATGAACAAACTACACGGCAGAAAGCTATTTGTATCTTGAACAAACATCATTTGTTGTTTCCTGAAACACTTTAGAATTTCATAGAAGTAGCCGCGGAACGAGCAGACCATTTGCCTGAAGATGGCTAATCAACGTCCATTGAATAAAATAACACCAAATCCATATTGGAGTTAAGTAAAACCATAATATTGGCGCCAAGAAGTTTTACATGCGTAATAGGGTCTTTACTTAGTAGGTAATCTCATCAGCCTAATCTCAAGATTCTATTTTATTAAATCAATCTTAGCTTAGGAACCTCAGATGGTACACCAATCTTTCGTCAAGTAAAGGTTTGCGTTACATAATAACTGCTTTTTGACAGCAAAACTGGGACTGATGTATATTAATTTAC
The DNA here is from genome assembly GCA_018249125.1 of Asbolis capucinus. Lineage (NCBI taxonomy): Eukaryota > Metazoa > Arthropoda > Insecta > Lepidoptera > Hesperiidae > Asbolis > Asbolis capucinus. Next base: position 12,031 of record DWJZ01000158.1, read on the forward strand.
TGTGGTTTAGATTACGTCATTATTATTTGTTACATTTACCTAATTACAACCGTTCTTCTGACCTTAAACCCTAGCTAGCAGTAAAACAAAACACTCATAATCATTAAAAATTATTTTAGCAAACAACGTGCAGCGACCACGGCAGTCTCCCTAATGGTATATTATTATGCCTTTGAATGTATAGTGTAGTTTAACTAAGGAAAACAATCTAGCATAGAGTTATGAAGTTACTTATATTCAAATTCGGATGACGATATGTCTGTATGATGAATATAATTTTTTAGTAGTACGTGGGTGTCGCCTTAGGGTTTCAATGTACAGGTAGATTTAGTCATATTATTAAATACATACGTACATATATGTTAAGATATCATTATTTTTCACTAGCAGCTTACTGCAGAGCATAGGTATTTTAAAATTTTTAGAAAGTCAATGAATTGGCGGATAATTCGGGATAACACAACGGATTGTTAGGAAATTAAGAAAATTTAGTTATACAGCGTAAGGCATGTATAATATCAGAAATAAATACATATTTTGAGGATTTTTTTACAAACAAGCAGGACAAAGCTTTTTAAATATTTGTGGACTTACTTCATGTATATATTTCGAGAATGGAATGTGGAAATAAAGACAATGCAATTATCAGTGATTGTTATTAAAAGATTAAGTTATACAGAGCGAGGCAGGTATTATGTCAGAAATAGTTTATTGAATTATTATTTTTGTAAAAGGTTGTATTAACATACTAAGTGTTGAGGGTACTGCTAGTAATATATAAGTTTGCTGTAGATATGTTTGTCGACTGGCGCCTCGCGTATGTAATTGTTCGAACAAACAGATACACAACGTCGAGACGTCTGATTTACTAATGTATCTAGTTTTAACACTTATATAACATGAATACCTACTGATCGATCAAACACTTTTTTATTTATGGAATTTAATCTTCTTCATATGTATGTTCGATGATTGAACTTGGATTTTATTTCGTTGAATTTATTTTAATTGGTTCATTCTTTTGCATTTCATAGTGAAACTTTTGAATGATTAACAACGAATTTGAGCAATTGGCGTTGTGCGTGGCTTAAATTATTTTCTATGATGACAATGTTCTTAGATACGGGAAATAGCTTCTCCTTGGTTGGGTGGATTTAAAGAAAAATGACACCGAAAATTAAATTTGAAAGTATCGAGGTTTGATGAAATTTTTAATTAGACTGTATCCTACAAATACTGTTTAAGGCCTGTGGGTTGGATGGATGAAGCTGTGACAATCACAATAATTGTTTATTGAAATTTTAGTACAAAAATGTCCTAAATATCCTAAATGTATATAAAAATATTCTAAATGTAAATTCAGGATATAAATAATAACTTTTCCAAGTTTCCTCAAAATATATCTACGGATTTTCACGTGCTAAAGGCAGACAGACAGACCATAATTAAAAAAAAGTATTTTTCTATCTCGTTATTAGAGGGTCCTCTCATCAAAATTAGAAATTAAATTCAATGCACAAAAAAATGCCCTCTGTGTATCTACTATAGTGATATAGAAAAGTTTAATCTTTAACACTTGCGCTTCACTTTTGGTAAGATGTCTCTTACACATCGATCTGTGCAATGCGACAAGCAGTTGGTAATTATTTACCCGCCGGGTAAGATGCCCAAGTGCTAACACCGGTCTTGTAGAAAAATATTTGAAGAACGGTTTCATTAAAGTGCCTTCGAAGATATTTTGACTGCGTTATTATTGAAAGATTATTTTATGTTAAGAGTTTGTAAATATGCTTGCAGTTTGTGCAGCTGATCTGTTGTGATAGTTATGCCTAACTACGGTCCCGATATTGTCCTGGACTGGTCCAAAACTGATAAATTGTATTTATATTCTTGACATTATTGATAGCCCAGTGCTTCGAATGTTGGTCTTTCGATTGGGAGGTTCTGAGTTCAAATCCTACGGCGCGCACTATAATTTTCAAAGTTATGAAGATTTTAAGATTTTAAGAAGTTGATTACGACTTGCTACGATGAAGGAAAACATCCCGAGGAAACCTGCGCTCCTAGGAGTTCTCAAGTTCAGTGGTGAATTACGGCCTGTACCCCTAAAATTAGCCTTATGAGCAGTTTTTGGTGCTTAATAAAAAGAAATCAATTTCTATAAAACAAAATAGATAAAATAAACGGGTTAGGGTCTATGCTCATCTAGCGATATGAAATATAACTCACGAGCTATTCTCACATCTGCATCTAAATATTACTCAAATATCGGTTATGCTGTTCCGGAGGACTACGATAGCAAACACTATGACTATGACATTTTTATGTTAGATAATTTGGATTAGTTTTGTATTAAAGTGATTAATAAATTGTTCTACATATGATTAATAAAATAACTATTTTTCTCGAATGACATTGATTGATCTAATTAATATCTGTGTGGCATCATACATGATGTCACTTTCTTTCGTAATTACGTGTCGTTGTCTAATCAGTTTAACAAGAATTCAAGGAATTAAACAAATTCAAAGTAAGAGGAAGTAGCAGTCTAAAGTAATGGTAAGTGACGTATTAGAACATTTCAGAAATTTATATTTAAATTTTTAATTCCATTAAATTATATTTTATGAGCCCTTATTATAAATGGGATAGCTTATTATTTTTTGAAAATATTTTATAAGAACTTATTTTAGTATAATTTTGAGTAATTTTATAAAATTCTCAAGCGGTACAAAAAGTTGAAATTTTTATAGGTTTAGAGGCGACATTGATATTGAAATATTGTTAGGTAAGATGTTACATTGACTTTAGTAAAAGACTATTTTTCGAAATTTAACGCAAGCGTAAATTTTTTACTTGTTTTGTCATTATTTTTGACTATCCTCATACACCATACCTGCATTTTATTCATTATACGTTATAATTGTTCATATGAGACGATTAATTTCTCAATGATAAAATCGGAATTCCTTAGCTCTTATTCTGTGTACCGACTTCTAAGTCTTCGATATCTTATTTTTAATTTCAAATAAACTCAAAAAAATTCTATGTAGAAGTTCGTAGCACTTCAAAAATATACTTAACCTAGAATCAGGTTAAAATTTTAATATTACTTACGAACATGTTCTAGTTTTTCAATTTCAAATAGAAAGATATTGTATAGGTATAGAGCGGATAGGTACATCGCTGAGTATTTCTTCTACGTCACGCTACGGAATTTATAATTTACACAGTAACGGCTTGTAATTTGACCGGTCTTCTTCACTAAAAACTCGAGATCAAATCTAGATTATCTTTGAAAATATATTATCTCGCCTTGATCACAAAAACATCATAAGGACTTTTTGGAGAGAAGATTCGGGCTAGTATATAACTGCTGACGTCAGGCTACTTCCATTTAAAAGGTCATTTGATTTTTTTACATATTTTGGATACAATTCTTGAGAGAAATCAACAAATAAGTCTAGTGTTGACTAGCTACAGAACCAGAATCACGATATTGATATTAAAATCGTCATGTTACTGATCCCATAGCACATTCTGCGAGTATATAGGTTCTTCGGTATTGATTCTGTTTATAACAGCAATATAATTTAGCTTGTTGTTTAGATTACTGGCCTTTGCCTTTAATTTCTCTCTGTGACGGCGATTCTTTCATTCGGTGGCTCGTCTGCTTCTGTATCGTCCACATACTTAATGGGGTCTTTAAGCTCAAATTGCAAATCACTTTACCTGTCAACCCACATATTAATATACTATGTATGACATTTATGAGTTCTCTATAAAGCAATAAATAATATTGGTTAACTTAAATCACAATATACAACATACGGCAATGAAATTTTTGTCCGGGGTTATTATTTCACCAAACACTACTATTAAACTCTGTCAACGTCAACTTGTGATTCGCCTTGTTTATTTACTGTACTCACTTTTAACTGTTGACAATATGTTAGCTGAGAATAATGAGTTCTATGTCAATATGTTTATATTTCAAAATCGTTTGTAAGCCAAACTCGGGAAGAAAATGTTTCCTACCGATCTTGACCTAACAGCTACGTTGACGAATAGATTAGATGTTGTGTCATAGATGAATAACATCAATTATCTGAATGAAAAACTTAAGCATCCTCGCCTTCATATTATGTAAGTTAGAATGTCACATCATTGCCATTTTTATGAAGATGTTTATGATAAATATTTGCTTTCATAATAATACATGGAGGTTATCGCTTATGTTATTATTGATCTCTAGGCTGCGTGCTAAATTTTATTAACTGCTAAAGACACTATGAGTATTTCGGTAATCGAGGAGATGTAATGTCGGTTAGTTCACTCACTCTATACGATGACATAGACCCCAAAAACTAAGTGCAAGCTAAAGAAGTAGTTATTAATATATATACTAATTCTAAAATGTCCCCAAAAAATTTTTAAACTTTTTCGCTAGTTTACTCTTTAAGTGTAAAAAGTTTTAGCCTTCCAGATCAACTGCTTTAGGCTGCTTTCAGCTAATCAATTAACGTCAGTGCTTCGTTAAGCAAAATTTAAAAGAAGGTTCTAACTCTGACAAAAACTTTATTCCCTACATGCGCTATAAAGTTATTAAGATTCTTAAGATAAAGATAACAACAAACAAAATCTGATGATAAAATCTTACAACAGGAACGTAAACTATGCAAGGCTGGCGTTAAGGATTATCTATTGCAATGACGCCGTATTAAACGTCAAAATTTTACTCCTTGATTGAGACATAAATTTTTAGAATAGGCCGCTGTCATACGGCAGACTTTGTTATAGGCAGTAAAAAGAAATAAGTATAGTCTTTAAGATATGGAAAGAAGTCTTTTTATTAGCGTTAAGTGCTCGCTAAGTAAAGGTTAGATGGCCGAGTACTTTGTAGTACACAGTAGAGCGTGAAGTATTTATTTCTTCCCTTTGATTGAACGTTATTATCGGCAGTGATTATAGGGGTAGAGTAAATACTTCTAGCAAAAGAGGCAGCGCGGTTTCTGATTCCGGAATAAGCACCCTTCATGATATTGATATTAGCTGTTTAATCGTGAAAGATTTTCCGTGTTACTTCATCATTTATTGCAATACTGTTTCGACTTTGATTTTCACATCACTGTTCACTGTCGCGAGTCTGTTATTTTGTTTTAAAAATTCTCTTGTTAGTTAACTTAAGTCTAATTGGTACATATTAAAATACTGTTTAACTATTTGATAGTGCGTTGTTGAAACTGCCAACAAAGTCGTAGTAATTTCATTTTATGTACCCCTACAAAATTTCTGGATAATATATTTTGAATAGTGGATTCGATCGTAGGATTTTCTATAAGTCTCATAGTTCGGAAAGTCCGCACGTTCTGTTCTATAGACTAGTGATCATTAGAAAATCACTCAACAAGTGTGAATTCAGATACATTTTCTATTCAATTAATTAAACTTATCAATACCTAACTCCAGAGTTCATTCAAAAATTTTATCTCTGCACATACATATGCATTTAAAGTACCACATAAATCGAAAACCCGCTTTATAAATCGGAGGAATTTTACCAAGATTCCGTTAACAACGCATAAAATGCGTTAGGGTAAATAAAGGAAAAGTTTGAAAAGGTCACGATGGTTGGAATGACCGGCTGACGTCGTTCGGTCATTCCAGGTCAAGGCGACGCTGTCAAAATAATCCTCTATACTTCTTCCGTATTTGTACATTGCAAAAGGATTTTCAATAGGCATATTCTTTGTTTATCATGTGCACTGAGACTATGGAGAAATTCGTTTAATACTCTTTTAGTCTATAGGTACCTTCCTTAACGTTAATGAGTAATGGTTATCGAAATAAGTCTTAATTGACGCGTTATTTATTGGGCAAGTTATCGGTATTCGGTGTCGGGTGTGTTAGCGCTTTTATTGTGTTCAAATTTATCGAACTGACTTGTTGGCTGCGTCGGTGGTGGCTCAGCGTTTAGCGTATTAATTAACGTGTTAAAGCGCAGACGACACAGCAATATTAGAAGGTTGGCTTCAGACAAAATTAAAATGTTTTCCAGGATAAGTAATGTTTTAAGCTAATAACTGTATGAAATAATAAGGATATTTTTTTTGCTTCACGAAAGAAAAATAAAATACAGTAAAACTAGTAGAATAATTATTTGAAAGAATTTACCAGTGAAGTTCGTCCTAAATTATACGAACTGCGTAGACTCCAAATGACCGATTTCATACAATAATTTGTATCCAAATAAGTGATTCGAGTAATATATAATCGAATTCAACAAGTACTGCGTGAGTGATGTATGTATCTGGTTTCACTAAACAAGGAAAATGTTGGACAATCAGTGTCGACGACTCCGGAAGTAGGAAGTGTTCTAACTTGGTTTAGTTACTTTATTCTAGTGAATTGATAGGCTGCTCGTTTGTAATCGTGTTAGGGATAATTCTATTAGGAATGTGTTACTATGACAAGGTTTTAGGGTTCCGTATTAACAGGACCTTATTTTTATATGTCTAGCCGTCAGTCTGTCCTTTAAGTGCATAAGATAGATAAAGTAGATTACATATAGGATATATTTAGTATCTAGTATGATACTAACTACGATTCAAAGCATACTTAGAAACCATTACTATATGTAGTTTCTTTCGCCGTTCCTTCCTCTCATTGAAGTACCTGTTCGTCGTGTTCACAAGTGTATTGATACTATAAATAAACAAGTTTTTGTTTATTGTTTGTTATCTGCGTCTTTTGAGTTTACTGTATTTTATTTATATATTGTATTGTTGTAAATATGTAAAAATGTAACAAGAAAAACAAAGAGTGGACACAGCTCAATACAAGGGCGGCCTTATCGCTACATAGCGTTTTCTTCCAGGCAAACCGAAATGTCAAACAGTTCAATGAATTACAATTTTGTCATATTGTAACTCATAGTACTGCTTCAGTTATATTTTTTTGATATTTAATATTAGAATCATCAGTACAATTCCGACAGATTTTTTTGCCGATTTGGCTTAATCAGAAATACACATATGTACTTAAGGAAAAAACTTTAACTTGAAATTTTCTTTCTATAAGTTTCTCAATAGAAACGTTTAGCCATGGTATCAATGTTGAAGGTATATTTATATTACGTGAAGTCACCAGTTGTTCAAACTGCTGGCTATTAGCTTCTTACTGTTTGCTTTATGAATAATTGAAGACTGATACAGGAATTATAATTTTATGTAATTCACCTATATTCCACTGTTTTATTGTTTTTGTAAATAACAAGGGTTAACGATGGCACTGTAAAAAATAACGAAATATTTGTGAACCGAATTAAGCTACGGCGCCATCTAGTGTACAACAACAAAATCCAGTCGGTACCTACACTGATCTAACTGATCAATAAGTTGCCTCTTACACCATACCATACGATTCATACTAAAACAAATGACAATGCAAACAAATATTTTCAATATTTAAAATAACGTGTAGTAATAGATTTTTCTAAAACGAAACCGCATAACAGTATAATTAATAACGACCTGGAATTAATTCGTTTCGTTTTTTGATTTTTCTATTTTATAAGCAGGCAAATGAGTATTTTTATTATTTATTAATATTGTTTTTTAATAAACAAATATCACTTTGATAGGCAACGAAAGCGAGTTAAGTTCATTTCCCTTGTACATAACATTGAAATCGTAAATATAGAACGAAATGCGTTTATCGCACAGTGAAGGATTTGTTTGAGCGAAATAAAAAAGATTGAGGTGCCGAGGTAAATATCCCCGATAGGGTTGGTAGTTTGGAAGTCCTTGGGAACAAACAAGAGATAAAAATGTATGTAATTCATTTCTTTTTTTGTCTAAAAAGATTACTTTGAACCTTCACATTTTAGTAAAATAAAATTTAGCTCATTAAATGAACATTGAGTATACAAAATATTAAGAAATTAACCATCTTTACCTTAAATTATACTTAGAATGAAAAAATTAAGAGTAAGCAAATAAAGTTGAAGTAGAATTTTATTTTAATGATTAAAAATATATCTAAATACTTGTAATTTAAACTCAAGCTTTTTAGTGAAACACTAATCGATAGTTGACAACCCTATTTGCATTGGCCCATTTTGATAAAGCCGGCCATAGATTACACCGCGTCCACTCAAGTACTCAGGTGCAGTTAACGCCGCGTTCCGGGCTTGTTGTTTTAATTTCTTTGTAATCTCTTAAAGTATTTTTTTAATCTAAAAAACAACCTATTAACCGGTTTTCTTATAATTTTTATTTCCAATACTAATTACTATTTTAATTGAGGAAAACATTTTTTATCTGTTCATTTTATAACTGTGATTTTTTATTTTCCGAGAACTTTGAATTTAAAGAAAAACCTTTGTAAGGTCACACACAAAATTCTTGCGTTCACATCATCTCAGACGTACGCACACAATCAAAAAAGTTTAGCTTATAAGTTTATAATCAAGCGGGGTTTTTATCTCGTAGTCGTTGGCCGCCCGCCGCGCCGCGCGCATGTCCGTATGCGTTGAAGCCTACAACACACGCGCGTGAAAATACACCTACCCGTATGAAAATTCTATAAATAAATAAACCCCAGTACATTTGAAAGAAAATCTAACCATCAAAAGCGAGCAGTGTTTAAATCAACGCGCGCTTATTCGCAAAATTATGAAAGTGTCGTGAAACACAGTGTTTCGTTACAGAAAAGTTTCAGCGTAAATTTTTTTTTTCGAGTGACTACAAAGCCTATTGTTCACGCCTGGTCTACACATAAGTATAAATATGCTTCCAGTGTTTTCGTTTTCCTTTTGAAAGCGAGGTGTGTTGAAAAATTATTACATAAAAGTGGATTGTTCAGTTTTACTAAAGGAAAAGCAGCAGTTCAATTCAGTTAGATGTGTGTTCATTATAATACGCAACGGGACAAAACATGACGGCAAAGTTCGGCTATGTGAGTTGTTTTTTTATTTTTATAATTTTTTTAAATAGTAATAGCTCATTTCCGGTGCACGTTATCAAGCGCTGATTATGATTTTATATTTTCCTTTCGTGAATGGAATTTGATTGTAATCTTACCTAGTAAAAACATTCAATTGACAATGTAATTATGTGACGTCCAATTCAGACGAATTAGATTGGGATAATACCGGTATCTATAAATATTTTAAAATATTTATCAAGTCGATAACATGGTTAGTAACAATATTAAAATTAATAAAATTTTGGTGAATGAAACACGTGTTTCAGATGAAGAGCGTGTTGTTGTTCTAAATTTAAATATAATTTTAATACAATTTGTTATTTGAACAATTCAGTAACACTGTTGTTAAACTTGAGTTTATTTAGAAATGTGTCTAGTTTTATATTTAATATACTTATATTAATATACTTATAGGGAAAATACACAATGGATGTTTGCATGGAATGTGTTAACTGTTTCGTTTTGGTGTGGGATCAGGGATGGTTTTTACATTGATGGAAATATCTGTTCATAATTCGTCTTAGTTTTCAATATTATACGTGAGTTTAGTATTAAAGTTTTCCTATTGTTTATGTAACAATAACATTACATAAATATCGCAATCTAAACAGGAAACGGAAACAGCACAACTTTTATGGACATGAAATTTTAAACTTAGTCATGGCAGCCTAAGACCAAAGTGAAACAAGAATTTCATCCTGCGTTATTTAATTCCGGGAATTAAAAAAAAAGTATAGATATTATAATAAATGTAATAATTTATTAAGTTTGAAATTAATTTATTAGTGATTGAATCCGATTCATGGGTTCAATCCGTAACCAGCATTCTGAATAAATGCTAATTTGTGATTCATACTCTGCCTGAACCTAGCTATTCTGGAACGAGGTTGAAACCCAAGAGGATTTACAGAAAGTCTGGGACTGCAGATTTTTGAGTTAGTGAAATCATAGAAGCGGCTAATAAGTATGCAGTTGTGAGTGTGAATTGTGAGTTTTGGATGAGGAGACAGTAATTGTATAGATTAATTAGGTGTGATCGGCAGTGGATAGAGGGTCAGGATTTGGATGGATGGATAGATAGATGTAGCTATCCGGTCATCGCGGACTGAGTCGTATCGTGTCCGTGTCGCACGTGTGAAGAACTAGATACAATCCATATTAAAGTTAACATATTGCGATTGCTGTATCTGTTTATCAGTCACGTTTTGTTTAATACGTGATGTATTGTAGGTTTTGGTGACTTTTTATTTAATAACGTAATTGATGTCGTAATAATTTGTAAAATTTTAATATTGTTTTGTATAATGTCGTAATAATTTGTAAAATTTTAACATTATTTTGTAAAATTTTATCATTATTTTGTAATATCTTAACATTATTTTGTAATATTTTAACATTATTTTGTAAAAATTCATATTTCATGAGTTGGTTCTGAGATATATTTAGATCATCCGATGGCGCTGAAATCCGAAGCCTTTTTAAATGACGTTATCTGTTTATCGGTCTGTTTATACTTGATTTGGAGTTTTGGAATCAGACAAAAAAGTTTAAAATATTTTTTTAGTTTTTGATGTTGTACTGGCGCACTTACAGTCGCTAACAGTGCTGTACAACGCTCCTTAGTACAGAATCTTCAAACAAAATTTGTCCTAAGGTGCAATTTAAGTATTCATTAATGAGTGTGAGTGTAACAGTTAATGACATACTGGAGTATGTCGTAAAAAATAAAAATGTAAGGATATGATGTAAAGGTAGTTTCAGATTTTTTATTTTTTTATTTTTTTATTTCTTAGATATAACCTTGTAATAGGCTCGTGAAGGGCGGATTTAATTAAATTGAAAGCCTTATTGATTACGTAATGTGTTGTCAATTCATTGAAGTATTTATTAATCATATAAAATTCCCAACTCAGGAATATTATATACTCAGCTGGCTCCTCTTCCCATTCACCTCAATGGAATGTATGAAACCAGTGCACCGTACTTAAAGCTATTATTTACGGCAACTAAAGTCTAAGTAACTTACATAGAGTAGAATTTCACGTACATTGTTTTACGACAGAAGCGTGTTATTTTATGGGCATTGAACGTCTAATCCTTTTTAAACAAGGCTGTTGACTTACCGCGATAGTGTTAGAACCAGAGCGGTGTACTGAGTTTCCTTTGCTGAAAACTGTATAAAACTTGTAATTTTCAAATAACAATTTCGTTAATATGCAGTTCGTGTAATTGAGCAAGAACTACACAGGTAAGTTATTTTTACCTCAAATTATATATTGGTATATGAAAGTTTTTCTGGAATAATGGATATTAGTGTAGGTACAACTTATTAGTGTAGTATACTTCTGAGAATTCCCCATGAAGTTTTCGAAGGTGTGTCTACCAATCCGAGACCCGAGTCCAGCAGTGGGACAGTAATGACTGGAAATTATGATGATGATGAAGAAAACATTAAATTACATTTCGTTCATATTGCTACAAACTGTTTTAAGAATGTACAAACGGTATTGATAGTAATATAACCATATCAATGAGGACATAGAAATCTAAACAAATGTTAAAATATAAGTAGGTTACGATTGGTTTTTCCTACTCAAATGTTGGTATTCGCTGGACGATATCCTTGTGAACTACTTGTATACAATGTACGTATTTTACTGAGACTGCTCTCCGGAAAACTTCTTCATAATAATTATTAAATTCTTATAACATAAAATATTTTTTACGTTCGGATTCCTCTTGAACAAGATTATATGTAATTATTACTTTTGCTGCATTAACATGCAATGTCAAAAATGAAAATGTAAAGTCATATATTGGATATTGTACCGATTTTTTTTATTTTGCCACTACTTGTTTTGGCCAATTTTATTTATTAAGTGTTATGTAAATTGGTAAGGTAAATACACCATAATAGGTACATTCAGTGTAGGGTGACTACACGTTTACATTTTTACAACTTTTTTCATTCCGAGAGGCAAAAATATCACAACCCCTATTTAGAATAAAATATTCATGAAGTGTATTTAGTCGGGCGTCGAGGGTTCTACATAATCTTAAAATATGAAAATAACAGCTAAACCTGTGTTCATGTATTTTAGTTATTACCTAACACCAATATATGTTCTACAATTTTAAAATTTAAAGCATTATGATCAAAACTTATATCCTTTATTGTTATCGATCTAAAGATCGACCTATGAATTAATGAAGTAATCATAGTAGACAGAAGAGCGCAAAAAGATTAAAGAATTGATTGAATCGAACCCGGGACCCCACGCTTAGCAACCATTCCCTACCTACAACCTAGCCCATGTAGTCGTTAACATGATATACTCCATAGTTACCGTGGCTGTAGTACTTATATGTAGTGTGCTTCAATTTTGCCACAAACTCCTTGAGGCTTCTGGTAATTTTGAACAAAGATCATCCATTTATTCTTTGCCTATTTACTTGTTACACGTACCTGATCAAAAAAAGAAAAACGAAAAAAAAATATCGATGAAGCAAAACATCACTAAAATCTAACGGAACCCTAATAAAGCTATATAAATACTTGTATAAATCTGTAAATCAGTGAGGGGGAATGTTTTACGCAGTTGTGGCGGCGCTTAAGGAGATTTGCATAAGAAAGGGGAAGTCAACGTAGTTTACGTAAGGGTTGCATTCAATACATCTTTTATTAAAAACGTTACGGCAGGGGTGTGAGGGTTCCATCACTCTTTGGGTCCAGGGCAGCCTCCCTTGTGTATCCTGAACCACAAACGAAGCAATATTTTTTTATGCTGCAAGATTTCACGCATAATATAGCAGTCTTACCATTAAGTGACCTGTCTGTTTACTTTATTATCTGTTTACTTGCTTGTTTTTAACTTAATAAATATTATTACCTACCTATAAACTTTAGTAACGCCGGCCAGGCGTGTCTCTAACGGGTTTGTCGACCAAGAAGCAAGTCGGCATGCTTCAGGACGACGGACAGAAGAAGAATGAGCGGAAAGAAGGATTTCTGGACTTAAAACACATATTAAACATAAATACTGAATTCGAAATTCATCCTGTTTTGATACTAAATATTGTTAAAGAAACATATGCTTCTAAAAACTCTTTATTTAAAGTTAATGCTTGACAGTAATCCCAACTGTTTGTAAATTTTATTTATTTATTATTTATTATTTGATGAAGTCTAAGAAGTTGGATATACTGTCTTAGTAAATGCTTAAACTATTCGAAATACCAACTGGCTTCACAAAATACGCCATGAAATATTTTTTAATAAAGTTTCATTCAGTTTTATTTACAACGACTTATAAAAACTCGTTCTTTATTCATAGCGAAGAATTCATTTAAAAAACGTGAAAATACACTCGCGAGAAATATCTGGTACAAAACAAAAATATGTAGATTAATTTGCTTATATTTCTTCGAACAATCCGCAATGATGCGGTTGTGCCTCTAGTAATAATCCCATAATATTTAATATTTAATTAATGGTAGAACCATTTTAATGAGAAGAGTATCTTCCTCAGTAGTGGACTATTAAGAGATGGACTTGTAATACAAAGAAATATTTCCTAATAATGACTTTAAGTAATATGTTTCCAGTCACATGTTACTATTGCATAAAGTTTAGAACAATTTATTGTCTTATCATTATACTTCACGATATCGATTCCTGAAGTATGTTATTATTATGTAAAATGAACATATGAATGTAGTAAGAATTCAATATGCGTAACGTAGCATTGTTTTTGCACGTTGAAGAGTGTTGTGCTGTGACATATTTTGCTGAATATCAGCTTTGTTTTTCTGTAAACAGTCGTTGAAATAGTTTTATTAATATTAAGTTGATAACTTGTGACGTCATTGTTAACACTTATGTAAACCTACCATATACGCTAAGTACCTACCTAGGTTACCTACGAGTAGTTTTCACTTTCAACAACAAAAGAAAATTTATTATATTTTTTAGATTTTAAATTTTTTATGTTTATTTGCAGCACTTTGTCTATCTTTCTCTCCAATCTTTCCTTTATCTGTCTATACATCCACATTAAGTACTAAAATTTTATTATTAACTACTTTTGTTACTAACAAATTATGTATGGTTTGTCATCAAGGGAGTTCTTCATTAGTCAGCGGAAGGTTTCCGTTGCGTATGCTGTATGATAAAAAGGCAGCATTCGGGAACCTGCGTACATTGTCACCCAATCACATTATAATTATTGATATCCATTTTTGCCTCATCAAATAAATCATCTGGCGGATGTTTTGTCAGAGATATTCATACTGAATTGCTTCATTATAATATTTAATAATTAAAACCGCAATATGTCCTAATTTAAACAACTTTGAATCGAGAATTCCGTAGATTATCAAAGAAAACCAATGACATAATTAATAAAAAATTAAATATGATAATAAACAAATAAAATTAGGACGAGATTCGTGAGTTAACGAGTTTGGTCATTATTGGTCAGGCAATAAATTAATTTGTCATTTCTGTTTTTATTATTTAATCAGACCAGTAACAGATATTTTTGTAATCAAATAATACACCGATAAGAGAATGATAGAAAAATGCGGATGGATTTTGTGTTGATAGTAAAATAGGTACATACAAGGGTCACGCTTAATCTTTATGAAATGTTTTTTATTTATTTAAAAATTACTTTGTCATTAAAGTAAAAATAAAATCTTTGTAAACAAACGAATGTTAGCCTAATAATGAGTTCATAGATGTGCCATAAAATAATTTAGATTTTTTTTGTGATCGGTGACGTATCCACGATATTGTGTCGCGTGACATTGGTTCGGCATCCCTGACCTATTATGTAGTCGAAATTCAATGAAAATTCGGAAGACGAAAATTTGAATATTGTAGAATTAACTTCAGAGTTGGTACATAGTGCAAGAGTGAATAGGCTTCTTCTAAGTTAATGCGCTTTCCCATCTATGCCTACATTGCCGCTTACCATCAGGTGGGATTGTAGTCAAACATTAACTTATAATACATATGTGTGAAAAATTTATAAGATAAAAAGTTAAAATGTGACAACAATATAACAGTATCTAAGATGTTTGGCGCATTTATAAGATTTTGGATTTTTGGTTAAATAAGTCTTACTTAGAAAATGTATACTTTTGAATGAATTGAAATATCTTCATTGGGATCAGCGTATCTTGTAAGAATATTTTGTAAAATACTAATTTTATTTTTATAATTTACTTAGGTTCCTAACCACTTTCTTTTCTTACCAATTTAGCATAATTTTTTAGTTCTGATGGCATTTTCCTGATAAGCACGACCCGGCCTCGATAATGCTAACAAGAATTACTATACATTTAATTATACGTAGTTTAATTTAATAATATTGCTCATTGTTTTCTAATAGGTTTTTTATTCGCAAGGAAAATATAGTACAGATATGATGTACCACTTGATCGTTTTTAAAAAATATTTTTAAAATTTTAACGCCTTTCATTCTTTCGTTTCAATTGTCATCCCAATTCATGAATTTGTCTGATTCGAGTATTCGACTAGTATCGAGCATTCGATTACTATCAAGTATTCGATTAGCAATTGTTAAAATACAGGTACAGTCTTGACACACAGACATTAAATCTATCAGTGGAGGCTGATTAAATGATCTCTGATCTTTGCTTTTGTAAGACACTGTGATGCATGATACCTATCATGTTACTTGTAGTGACACAGACAATGTGATTATTATGATTAATGCCTTCGTATTGCTGATGCGTTAAAGGATTATGCAGAAGCACTGCGGTGTTCGTATCCGATATCAGTTAAGAGTACGATTGCTCTGCCGATTGAATGTTATTATGCTTTTTGCCTCATTATCGAACCCGTTACTATTCCCCTTTTGTCGGCTGATTCTTGTTTTACAAAGTCACTGAAAACCGTTTGATTGCAGTCCAGCAGAATTTTGGTATTCTCATTTACATAAACTGAGCTTCAATCGAACTACAACTCTATATGATCGGAATACAGTTGACATTTCGTTGATGAATGACTTTAAGATCAATATTATTTATACTAACTACGCTTTAATAGATCTTTAATTCTACAGGATCGGAATACAGTTGACATTTTTCTCTTCAACGACTGAGTCGCTGCGATGTCGCTACGACATTTGAAACGAGAATCGGCCGGCTAGGCTCCGGTCTTCTCTCACACCTCTCACCGATGCAGTGATAATTATCTTCTCATACGCACATAATGTCCGACTTTTACATTGAATTTTAAGAAAACGCTCGTGTATGCAAATACATTTTAGTTTTAGCTAAAAACGGATCAATATATTCGGTATTACATTCAATGTTAGTATTAAAAGTTTCGGTTTAAGAAATCCAATCGCGACAAACGTTGAGAGAAATATTATTAAATAAAAAATAACTACCCCAGCCATGAAGCGAACCTAGAACCTGACATCTTGTCAAGCAGCGTCGTTCAGCACGTACGAGACAAAAACAAGTACGTTGTAAATTTTAGTGACTACCACAGGCGTGAACCGAACCCAGAACCTGTCATTTTGTCAGACAGCGTCACTCGCCACATACGGGACAACTAAGTTGTGAATTTTAGTAACTACCCCAGGCGTGAACCGAACCCAGAACCTGTCATTTTGTCAGGCAGCGTCACTCGCTATCTACGGGACAACTACGTTGTACGTTTTAGTGACTACCCGAGGCGTGAACCAAACTCAGAACCTGTCATTTGTCAGGCAGCGTCACTCGCTATCTACGGGACAACTACGTTGTACATTTTAGTGACTACCCGAGGCGTGAACTCAGAACCTGTCATTTGTCAGGCAGCGTCACTCGCCACATACGGGACAACTACGTTGTAAATTTTATTGACTACCCCAGGGCGTGAACCGAACCCAGAACCTGTCATTTGTCAGGCAGCGTCACTCGCTACCTACGGGACACTTAGTTGTAATTTTTAGCTCTTTCAAAAATTACAACTCTGTGTTTTACTGATGGTAACAATGCATATCTAAGTTAAGTTACAGCTAAGTTAGCCTTTTAAGTTAGATAAGAATGATCAAATATGGAGCGGTGTAAATCTACAGCAAATATTAATAGGTTACTATATCATTTGCTGTGAGTAACAGCTTAATTTAACTGAAAGCTTTTTCGACTTAAAATAGCATTATTTGATTACATAAAATCTATAGAACGACGGAAAATAATAAGGGCGGAACTCTGTAGAGTAACTTATGAGAGTTACGGCCTTAATTATTTCCGTATAAGGGCGAAATTTTAGGAGTTATACGAAAATTTATAAGGGCATAACTGCTGTGAGTTATGACTAAAGAGTTACGTCCTTATTGTTTTGGGTCGTCGATATGATAATCTACCATTTCTGATTATAGAAGTAAAGTTCTTATTCGACATATATGTACATATATTATTACTTTATTACGATTGTTGATATTCACGATTATCGAAATATCGATATTAATTACAATAATCGCGAGTACAGATTAGAGTTAAAATATCTGTTACTCCTTTAGTGTTTCTTAGGTGCATGGTTGTAGGTGACCACTTACCATCACGTCTGTCGTTTGTTCGTTTATCTGCTAAAAAAGACCTATTGTCATTTTAAGAGGTCGTCGCCTAAATATTTTATTTAATGCGAAAGTAGCAATCTCTACATTTAAAAAACACATAATTATTAATATTATATTATATCTCTCTCACTCTTGTATTGGCAACCCATTGATAGCCCACTAATGAACACGGGTCTCTCCTCATAGGCCTAGAGCATACTCTCACACGCTGCTCTAACTCGTATTGGTGGAGTTATTGCTGGAGGTTAAGTCACGGATAAATTTTTATTTAGTTATATTTAATAATATTAATTTTTTAACTTTATAACATCTAATACGTACATTCGTGTACGTTTTCTCATAGTGCAAGGAATGCTAAACGTGCCGGCACCAGGCAGTCAAATTACATCCTTTATAATACAAAATGCCGATATATTGATTGTATATAGTAATAAGGTACTCGTGGCTCAGTGGTATGTGTCCATCGAAAGTGGTTGGCCAAGTTAAGCAATGTTTTTTCCCCTGTTTCAGGTTACCACAGCTTGCCGTCTCTGCGAAGATATTGTGCCTCCTGATGGTATGTACATTTCTCTAATATTATGCTAGAAACTGTCGTCGCTTCGCTTCGGAAGACTCAGTTACCAGAAAACTGTAATAGTTAGACATACACTATCACGGATTTATTTGAAGATATTGATGTCCCCTATAAAACTGTAGTACATCACTTTACTCTATTGTCAATAATTTCCGCAGCGTACGCGATATAATGATTTTTTTGGTACTTTTTTCACACGTTGGGTTGAATTGTCGAAATTTTTTCGCGGATCCCTATTTTATGTCGTGTTTAATATAGCCTATGTTCATGAGGGATAAAGTAGGATTCTAATGGCAAAAGATTTTTTTAAATCGGTCCAGTAGTTTCGGAGCCTATTCAATTCAAACAAACAATCAAATCTCTCCTCTTTATAATATAGTGTAGATTTCTATGACCGATACCTCTTAACTTTTTCGATTATTTATTTAGACGGACGTGCTTTGACCCTCGCTATGATTATTTAATCTATTGATAAGCTAAACATTATGATTGTTTAAGTGACAATAAAATCTCGTTAAAGGCTTCAGTAGGTCCATAAAAATCATTAATTTGAGGAATTTAAACAAGATTAAAAGTAAACTCACCTAACTAGATCATTAACTAGTGCGGAAGTTGAAAATATGCAAAATCACAATAACATTTAACTCGATCGTTAAAAGTCGTTGTTATTACAAATACAGAATCATAAGAGCTTATTGATATGCGTAAAAATCGTACGACGACGTTGGCTACTGTATAAATCGCGAAAAAATATCGTAAAGTGTCGATTTTGAATCGATTTTGTCATTAAAGAAATATTTACGAAGAGGACTGTGCGACGTCATTACAGACGCATGGAATTAACAGTCGTTCTCATATTACGGGTATTTCGATGACTGGAAAATATGTAAAACTGTCCACTTGCCCTCACTTTACTTGACCTATTCTAATTTTATTTTAGTATCTCCATCCTAGTTTTTATCTTAATGTTGTAAGTCCTTACGATATACATATGTATGTATGATTTTCGCGTCGATATTTCGCCCTCTTTGTATGAATCATGGTCATGGCCGAACTGAATATGAATGAGAGAAACACATATCGTGAGCACCCGTAATACAATATTATATACACACTCGTGTTAAAATCATAATTTTATTTTTTCTGCGGGAACAAATCTTACATAACTTGAATGAGAAATGCTCAAGGGATTTGTTAATTTGTTACGCAATAAAGCAAAACATTATGTTAATGTATGTATTTAAGAATAACTTAAACTAATTTGATGTCCTTAATAATTAACATCAATAATTATTACTTCAATTTTAAGTGCCCTAACTTTGTTTATATTAACATTAAAATTACTAAATATAAATTTTGTATATTTATAAAATAGTAGCGGAACGGTAAATTGCATGACTTACATTTTATAGACACATATAGTCGTATTAATATAAATGCTGTATTACGTTGTTGATAAAACAATTTGCTTATAAGCAAAAAGGTCAGGTAACCAGTAAAGGATTAGTTATTTCAATTGCAGGCACTATCATTTTATTCACATTAGCCGGCTTTAGTGAAAACCGTCCGCTAAAGCTCATTCGACTCGCATAAGTGTCTTGAACTGTGTTTATGTATAGAATCCTACTAATATTATAAATGCGAATTTTTACGAGGATGGATGGATTTGCACTTTACGCAAGAAGTAATGAACCAATCTGAATGAAATTGGGCAAAGAGATGGATTTTAGTTTGGAACTGGCTACTTTTTATTAATGTGCGATCGGATTTTAAGCACGACTTCGATACGAAGATGTGTCATTACAAGTGGGAAAAATTTCATGAGTGCTTCCGCACTTCGGAAGGTGGGTAAAGGCATGGATCCCAGTTGTTATAGTGGATAGCAATCATTCAGCCACATCGGAGGCCTTCGGGCAGCATAAAAATTCCCAACACTTGGGTTGGTTATTAACTTTCTCAGTAAAGTTTACAGGATAGCTTCTCCACCACGTTACTCCAATGCGAATTGGTGGAGGGTGCCAAGAAAAGTCTTAGAAAAATATTTTCTTGCCCTGTCCCTTACTTCGTCACTACCAACCTCATGCAGGGCAGTGGCCCTGCCTACGAAGAGACAGTTCGCGGGTTCCGCGCCCGGGAGGGCGACAGCTGTTTGTTCTTATGATCATCAGTGATGTGTTATGTTCTGTTCACGCCACTCGCCACCAGGGAATTTGAGTGGGGCAATGAATGTGTAAACGGTTTTTTATTCAATACAGTATGTATGTTTAAATGCGATATGCCATCGTGCCAAATTTGTATCGAATGTAGGTATTTAGTAGTTGTACGACGGCCACTTTTAATATTTAGATTTATTCAACACATTATTAAGAAAAATATCACCAATCAAAATTTATGACTCGATTTTAAATTTAAAGTCACTTGCTTTTAATTTAGAATCATCATGGGCCAACTTAATATTTTAAGCTTAAAAGAGGTATTTTATTTAATTAAAAGACGCACTCTTACATTGAGAATGCACCATTATTACGTCAAGATGATTTCAAGTCTTTAGTCGACGACTATCATTTGCCATGATTTAATACTAACACGGTTGATGAAGAAATTTACTTATGTTATCGTGATTTTTCAATTAACCCGTTGGCTCCATAGCGTAATGACGTGCGATGTGGGTGTTCCACGTCCATACTGCACTTATTGACTTAGAAAGCCATTCAAATGTAATAGGAAACGGCTACCACAAAATGTCAATAGTGCTTTGACCTTTAAGTAATAGTACTGTACAGGAATACCTATAGTAAATGGATTCTTGGATTACTGATTAGACAGATTTGTGGTCGTTTTTTCTTGCATTATGTTGATTTAAATAGTGTGTTTTGCCAAGTTTATTGTTTTTCATGCTCTTATTTTGCTAAAATTAAAAGTGCATAAAATACTGTTAACAATATTGATTACTTCCTTGAATTAAGGAAGACGTTATTTTTATGCTATATATTGGATATGTAATTTTTTTTATTTATTTACAATAACTAAACATTACAGATAATATCTAAATCGTTCAGTTACTTATTAATTACTTATTTATTTATTTATTTACTTATAATTTTCATGTTACTATTTTAGTTATCATTCTGAACGATTTATTTTAAGTACATGTAATAAAAATATTGCATATAATAATGATAATATAAAAATATGACACTTCATTTAAAATAACTCTACATACAAAATCATATCTGTCTGGACCAGAGACGTTTTAAAAATTATATTTTCGTAAGTGGATCTAGTATTCGTCTCACAAATTGATGTATATATGTCATCCGTCGGATCGGCTATCCACTTGTCCCAGACAAGTACGAATTTGTTTTCCGCTATTTGTCGCACAAACACGTATCGAGTATCTTTATTCAGGTCATACAGCTATGACGAACGCACGAGTACATGCTAAGATCTGGGCTGAGTTGTTTCTCTAAGTGGCTTACTGTATGTACTATTCAAGTCCACTTAGGGCCTTTAAAAACGTTCCAGTATTCCTGCAAAATTTTGCTGAACAGTAACAGTTGCAGTTTTCATCTGGTAATAGACGTGTCTGTCTTATACCGTCCATTTAATTGACATTAAATTATACATTCTGAATCTTTGACGTAAGAATGTGTATGTAATAGGTACCGAACGTTTAAACTTTGTATGTTTTCTCTTTCAAAACATGGGTACACGCAAATAATAAATGCATACGCTGACAATATCAAAAAAATACAATAATTAATAATCAAATAATAATAACCGAATGAGGTTTTAATTTAGGGGACGTCAGAATTTTTTTTTTAATTATTACATTTAAAATCTCTATTAGTTTATGTAATTATTAACGATATTATGCATGTAAATACATATATATATTTTCGATTTTTAACATCTGAAAATTTTTCGACTTTTTAAATTAGTGTACATTGACCTCTGTTGTTTTGAAATATTACATTTGAAGGTTATGTGGATTGAAGATAAGCAAGATTGGGTTCAATGCGACGTATTTAACGGTTTACATTGTCATATATTACATGATCTTCTACTTAGCACTTTAGTATATTTACGTGACATTGTGATTGAAGGATTGCTAGATTTTCCATTTATTGTTAGATAAGTAAAAGTTATTTATTACTATTCTTGCGATATTTTTGGGTAAGTCACCATGTCAGTATATAATTTAGTTAAAGTAGCGTTTGTGTAACTTTGGAAATAAATAATTTTTTTTATAGTAGATGCATTATAGTATTACCTTATCGAATAAAGAGAAAATGTGATGCTACTTTTCATTGAGTTATTCTAAAATGTTGTTAACTAATTGAACCGTAGGAAAATATTTTTAATTTTATTTTGTATGAATATTTCCATTTCTTAGGTCAAGCTTTTATACATGACAATATTTTTGAATAAAATATTGATAGGAAACATGTCACTGTGTGGTAAAAACATGTCATTTTTCTGATTCCCTAAAAATACATTTGTTATTATCTTCCTAAATCAAACGATTATGTTATCTACAATGTGTGTGGCTTGCTTAATCCTAATGTAGAGTCTGGAGATTAAATTTACATTTCAGCTGACTAGATACTTCTAAATGTGTTTCGTCTCTTAAAGGAAAAGATATCATTTATAGGTCTTGGTTTTCTTGAAATAAATTTTGTTACCATTTAATAAAAAAATGATTTAGTTTACTATATCATTCTTTATATAGATAAAGATTTAATGGCATATTCTTTTGCCATATACTCTTCAGGCACATTTGACTTCAGAACAATAATGCTAAGCGATACAAATATTCCTATATCAGAATTTAATGTGTCGAAAAATACATATATTTAGATATAATTATTTTTAACATACACAGTTTCTATTTTTATTTAATTTCTGTTGTATGAATTTTTGTTCATTTATTTGGAAGCGAAAGCCTAATGTCTTTGTTTTTACCAGTGTATTTGCATAATCACAGGTATAATCAAACATTGGTTTTATTCTGTGTACCATTGTTATGAGACTTCTTCGTAACTTGGGCATTCAGAATAGTTTCGCGTGTTTATTTTGATGGTATTAGAGATTCCCCCAAAACTAAGTTATGGTAATGTTTGGAAAACAGACAATTAATTAATTCATGTTTTTTTATTATCTCACAGCAGGAAAAGGGAAAGTTTTTTAGTTGGATAAAATATTCTTAGGTGTTATGAATATTGTTTGTGAGTACATGTCCCCGAAATGTATTTTGCATAATGACTATGGTTAATCTTAAGTCATAATGTAGATGAAGATAACATAGCTCAAAAAGTTTTAATTACGAATAAGATCACACAGAATATCGAAAATCTAGAAAAATATCAGTTTAAAAGACGTCTCCAGACAAAGTGGACAAAAGGCTCCAAAATAGACGGCCTGACGTCACCTAAGGAACATGTATGTACATATCTACTTAATCTGCATAGTCTTGTGTTATTAAATAAACCACACGAATATTTTTTTATTACTAGAAAAGTATTTCATGGTTTAACAATTTAATATCAAGGCTTAAATTTAGATGTGGAAAGTAATTATATGATTGCCTATAAGTAGTAATCACTACTTACAATTTACAATCGTAAAAGACACAGTTCTCGGTTAAACAGAAGCTGTTATTAGAATCAGATGACACATGAATGTCTCTGTATAATTAATTTAATTAGGACGTTACTCTTGATAGAGAGAAATTTATTGTTTGGAACGATTGTATAACTTAGAATGAGGAACGTCATTTTGCTTTATGATCTATTGTTTTGAAAAAGTATGAAGCTGATGTTACAACTTTACTTGTATGTAATAGTTTGTACTTAGGAAGCTTTATGTAGGGTCTAATGTACTAAAACAAAACTTTTTATTTATAACAATAATCTGAACACTTGATATTTTGTAACAAATATAATCTACTCGTAGATGTGTGTGACATTTAACATGTGTGGGTGGAAATATCGTCCTAAAAGAAACAAACTTTACTAAAATATTTAAAAACGAAACTTTAATTATAGAGTATAGAGCCCTAATACGAGGAAACACATACAAATTCATAACTGTATTGTTAAGTGTTTGGAGCAAATCTTGAACGTAGTATCAGGTCATGCTTGTCATAAATATGCATTGACATCGGTACGGAAGGTTAATCTAATTAAGTTTGCAACATTTGAGCCGAACACGAATACAAATATACTAACAAACTAATATACACTGCAAGTGAAATAAAAGCTTGAAAGAATACTGCGTACCTATTTGAATGTGATTCTTAATCTATTTTCACGCAGCCCTCAAGCGATTAATAATAGAATATTACAAGCGTCTAAGCAGCTTGATGTTTTCCGGGTCAATAATTCTGTATAGTTTTCGGAAATCCCACGTGTACTCACCTGTAATTCACTCTAACTAAAGCCATAATAAGACAATGTTAGAAGATTATTTGAGACTAAGTAATATATGTATTTGTATGAATTTCCTATCTTTACGTTACGTCTTTTTTGCTTATATACATATGTACATTGCATTAACATTTTCATTACGCATACTCGTTTATTTGTGGCAGCTGAAGGAAATTTAAGAAACTCAAGATGATTCTACTAAAACTTTTTCGTTTTTTACCCTCATATTGTACGTAAGTGATGTACTTACCGAGCAAACAGATATTATTGCCGAATCTCGAAACCTAATCTCTAAACCGAAGGAGGGAGAAATTGCTAACAGATGTTTTTCTCCGTGCCATTCTACAGTGTATTGGGTAAATTGGATCCAATATGAGACTGAAAACGCTCCACCTTTCCCTTTACAATATAACATAACGTGTATAATTTCGGCATTTACTATGTTTATATTAAATAACACGTATTTGAGTATTCCTTCTCAGATAACGCGAAACACGAATTCATGATTTGAACCTTATTAACTCGCAAGTGTACTATTTTATGAAATAATTTCAGGTACTTTGTAAGGGTCAATACAACTTACCGTTATTAATTAAAGTGTATATATAATTAATAGTATTAAGCGACAAATATCTTTGTTTATAATTATAATACAGATAATATGTTGTTTATTAATTTCTTTACAATGATAGAATCAATTATCTCAGATTAATTTATTATATAATTTTGCAACATTGTATCTGTCATACATGTATGATGATATTAAATAAATAAATATCTTTGGACAATTCACACACGGCCATCTGACTCCAAACTAAGCATCAGCTTGTACTATGGTGGACAGATAACTGATAAACATACATATATACTTTTAAGTACATACTTAAATAGATATTTCTATTACACACCCAGACACACAGAACAAACATTCCTGCTCATCACAGAAAAGTTTGACCTGAGTGGGAATCGAACCCACGACCTCCGGTGTAGTAGTCAGGTTCACTAACCACTAGACCAACTGGCCTGTCAAATAATGTATGCCTTGGATAATGAAGAACTTTCATCCCCCAACCCCTTAAAGCCTTTTTTCCAAAAATTGGTAGCCTATGGTTTTCGTCAAATTCTATTTTACCTCTATACCATGTTTCATCAAAATCGGTTCAGTAGTTCGGCGTGAAAAGGTTACACACAGACAAAGGTACTTTCGTATATATCAGATTTACTAGAATTCCGATAATAGAAGTAATGTATTTACATACAATATAATAAGAAACAAAGAAACGTGTAAGACCCTAGTTTGACTCCCGGCTAAAGAACCCGAGAACAAACGTTCATTTGACATCCCCACGCAAAACTTGAAGAACTATAATATAAAATTGAAGCTATACAGAGTACATTAATTTTGGACAGTAATCATTCACTCTAGAAACTGGAAATGACTTGATAGCGTCGAGTTTAACAATTTCCTATGACTATTAAAATCAAACAGGATGTGTTGAGTAAATCAGTAGGGAACAATTATGTGGGTACTTTGTGAATAATACTGAAATATACATTAAATCCTATTAACCCACTAATATCCTACTAATATTACAAAACTAGTAAGTTTTTGAGAATGGATGCATATTAAAAAGACAAACTAAACTTTTAATCTATCTCTTTGCTAAATTTCTTCTATATCCCTTCAGTAGTTTTTGCGTGAAATGGAACAAACGCCTATCCATTCTTGCAAGCTTGTATACCTATACTTGGAATAAAAGTGTAATAGGGTCAAATTTGTACATTATTTTTTATTTTTATTTTGATGCAAGGCATTGTTATCGATATAGCGACCAAAACATTTTTTTTTGGATTTATTGTCTGTCTATTTCTCTGTTCGAGCTTCACGTAAAATTAATGGACAAATTTGACATAATCGAAGTTGAAAACCAGAGATAGGTTATAGGATAGGTTTTGTCCCGGGAAATGGCTTTGTTCCCGCAGGTTAACAGGTTAAAATTAGTATGACAATTCCGAAACCAATGCACCTTTTAGATGAAATTTAGCATGTTTGTAGCTTATCTATGGACAACGGATATAGGATACTTTTTATACCAGAAAACTGCTTTGTTTCCGATGGGATAATAGGTTAAAATTTGTATGACAACTCTGACACCACTGGACCACTTTAGACACATTGGTGCGTCTTTGTAGCTCATATGATATTCGTGAAGATATATTTGATAGTTTAGTTGCGAAGCGAAGCAAGAGCAATTTTTAGTTCTAATATTAAATTTATGTAAATGTAAATACGGTGAATATTTCCTATATTTTTTCGAAAATTTATAAGTATTAAACTTGAAGTACAGAAAGACTAAAAATTTTGTCTATAATTGATGGAGGACTTTCTTAATGGCATCTATTATTTAGTTATTAGTAGCTAGTCACACAGCGGAGACAGCCCGACTGTTTATGGTCTCCCGAACGGGTGCTGTGTTCAAACCCTGGGCGCATCCCTAATTTTCAAAGTTATGTGTATCTGAAATTTTCCTCACGATGTTTGCCTTAATTGTAGCAAGTGACTACCTTATCAACATTATTTATTTATTTTACTTAGTAATCCAACAGCTTTCAGTGTAAAATAATTACTTACGACTAAAACTTAAAATAGTGTTAATGCCAAAACGGATTACCCAGATAATATTTAAATGATAGCGAACAAGTTGTATTTGTGGTGTGCGTGTCAGTGTACCTACATGTGTTTTGTTTGTGTGTATGTGTGTGTGTTTTTGTATGAGGTGTATAGAAAATATATATGTATGTTTTAGAGGCTTTTTTATTTCTTTTTTGAGTTGATATATGTTTGAATTAAAAATATCTAAGTTTGAGTAATAGTCCGTCAAATGACTGAATTCGCGGCATAATTAGTTTTTACATGTGGGACATGGAGTAAAGATGTGTGCCGAGTGCGGCAAGGTAGAACTTGTAAAGCAGTAGAGGCTAGAAGATCGCTGCAGTCTATATTACCAAATAGTATACTCGTATTATGAAGTAAAACGATATCGTACAGGTTCCGCCTGTGTTTTAATAAATGTAGTCCATTATTATATCAACTTTTTTATACGCACATAACTCTGAAAATTAGAGATGCGTGCCGCAGGATTTGAACCGAGTACCTCCCATTTAAAAGAAAAACTTTTAAACCACTAGACTATCACGAACATTGACTATAAATATAGAATGCGTGGGCAATTCATGGACGCTATAGCAAAGCCATTAGCAAGATGCTTTCGGTTATAATGCAATATATCGCAAAATAATTGCATCAGAAACGTCGTTTATAACCACGGCAAAGGTCAGGGGAATACAAAAGACGGTCTATTCCAGGTAACATCATATTCTTTGTTAAGGTTTTTTAACTGAAAGTGGTTTAGAATCGTGATTTGAAACTTAATGTAACGAAACATGCTCACGGGTTTATACAACCTACGAAAGTTTCTATAGTGTGGTTTAATTTTACTAGACGCCATCTAGTACGCCCTGAGGACATTATAATGGAAGTTAATACCTTAGTAGTGCACTGCATATAATATAGTATGAGTAACAAAAATCGCGGCTTTAAATTTTAATAAGAAATAGAAACCGAGTAATATTAAAATTTGAAGAAGGGAAATCATGGACTTCCAATGGCAATAAAAAATAAAAAAAAAATCTAGGGTTTTTTTAATTTCGAATAATAGGTAAATATAATTACTATTTTCACGGCAAAAAAATCTGAAAAAAAAGCTAATAATTCCCAATCCTACTACTAAAGTTCTCGCGCAAAACCTACTAAACGGATCTGATTAAAATCTAACACAGCAATAGACTATTCTCTACAATACTGTGGTAGTAATTTAGTAGTATGTAATTATAAATAATGGTTAGTGCATGCCGTGTTTGCCTTTAAAGGTTAAACACTTAGAAATTAATATTAGATTTA